>CAWUFW010008800.1:600000-847173 GCA_963921515.1 Calotriton arnoldi | reverse complement strand
TTCACAGTCAGACCTGAGTTCAGCATGTGGAAGCAAGTCTGAATCAGAAATGAGAAATCCAGATCTCACAGGGAATCGCAAGAAGCCATTACCTGGGGAGGAGCTGATTTTTTTATGTCAACAAAGGAGACAAACTCTCCGTCCAAGGCCGCAAAGAATGAACGAAGATCAAACAACAACTTTAGGCGAAGGCAGAGGCGCAAAGCAAACAAATGGCGCACAAAATTACACCAAGAAGAGGGGAAGGGGATATTGGCAGAAGAAGTAAACAAGACAAAAGTACCCTGCCATACCATTATTAACCTCTCTAACATCACATTGTCAGCCAAAGAGGAAAGCATTTTTAGTTTGGGACTAACATACTCGCCAGGAGCGAATTTTGATTATGCGTCAACACGATTAGACGTATACAAAACAGTAAGGAAACTCAAACTTAAGAAATTCTATATATTGTCTAAAACGCAAGAGGAGTCAAACAAAACAATAGAACAAGACCTCCAAAGTTATCCAAATTTATCGCAATCTGATGTACCCTTATTGAGGGAAATGGAGAGCCTTTGGGATAACATTGAACAGGAACAGTCAACTCCCTTTAAACAACCCTCTACTTTTAACCCCATTACTCCTCGAGACTCCATAGATGTCGTCCATGAGACGGTAACAACACAATTAAAAAAACTTAATAAAGAAGTAGGGATGACAAAAATAAAGTACAACAACCAACAGCGACAATATCAGAATCTGGTTTCCAAATTGAAAAAAGAGAAAAATATCATAATAAGGAACAGTGATAAGGGAGGCAATGTGGTCATTTGGACACAAGTGGATTACCTAAAGGAAGCATTCAAGCAGCTTAATGACAGAGAATGTTATATAAGAAATAATGCGGCAAATCTGAAAACTATGTACGCCTCATATTACAACAAACTCTCATCATGGAAATCAAAAGATCTTATTACTATGAATGAATACAAATTCCTCAAAATAGACAACCCAGTAACACCAACGATTTATTTTATCCCCAAAATACACAACGACCCTGTAATACCACCTGGGCGTCCAATAATATCGGCTAGGGGTGGTCTTTTGGAACACACATCCATGTACGTGGACTTCTTTTTACAGGATTTTGTCAAAAAATTACCATCATACGTACGTGATACTGCAGATTTCCTAAGACAAATCAACGAGGTGGAATGGAAGGAAGACTATCTATTGATGACAATGGATGTAACGTCCTTATATACCAGCATAAAACATGAGGATGGCATCAAAGCCATAAAACATTACTTGGCACAAAGAGCAACATATTACAATGAGCATAACAACATGCTTTTGGAAATGATAGAGTTCTGTTTAACTAACAACAATTTTATGTTTAACAATCTTTTGTTTCAGCAAACTCGAGGAGTAGCCATGGGGGCCAGCTTTTCTCCCAGTTATGCCTGTCTTCATATGGGCTACTGGGAGGAAGTGGTCCTCATGGGCAAGTACAGCCATCGCATTGACAACCATGTACAGACATGGCTTCGTTATATAGATGATTTATTTGTGATATGACGTGGCACTCAGCAGGAGGCTCTTTCCTTTGTTGGAACTTTGATTAACAACCAATTGAACCTACATTTCACAACCAACATAAGCGCCAATACAGTCAACTTCCTTGACACCCAGATATACATCAATCATGGCAAAATAGAGAGTAGGCTTTATCGTAAAGAAACGGCGGGAAACACCACTCTCCACGCAAGCAGCGCTCATCCAAGACATCTCATTAACAGTATACCGTATGGTGAGATGCTACGGCTACGCCGTATATGTAGTAATGATCAAGATTTAAAAACAGCACAAGCAGATAGCCTCAGGAGACTCAGGGAAAGAGGATATAGCAATCATATTATCACTAGAGCTATATCAAAATCTATGTTGCCTAGTAGGGATTCCTTACTTAATGAGAAGCAAAGGGGCACACACATATTGAATACAGGTCTTGAAAAAACAAAAAAAGAAACAGAAAATACATTTAGAATGATCACTAGATATAGCAATCAGCACATCAAAATACAAAAGATTATACAAAAAAACTGGCCACTAGTACTAAATGATGCCGTGATTGGACCCCTGCTGCCGCAGAGGGTGTCCATCACATATAGTAAATCACCCTCTATGAGGGATGCTCTTGTTAACACCAGTCCAGAGATAATTGAAAAGACAAGCTGGCTACAAACTAACAAGGGTATGTTCAAGTGCAGATCTTGCAAGGCGTGTGCCCATGGTATGAACAAAAATACATATACAACACCGTTCAGTGACAAGGCATTTAGGATACAGAAATTCCTCACATGCAAAACTGAATATGCTGTCTATGTGCTGGAATGTCCATGTGGCCTCCAGTACATAGGCAGCACAAAATTGCAAGTACACAAGCGTATCCTACAACATCTATGTGCCATCAGCAATCAGGACAATACTTATCCGGTGGCACGCCACTTCAGAGAGGCCCACAATTCCAAAAATACAGACCTCAAATATTATGTCATTGACAGTGTACCCCCTAGCAGACGGGGAGGTGACAGGGAATCAAAATTACGAAGACTAGAAACGAGATACATATTACAATTAGATTCCAAATCACCAGGAGGTCTTAACGCAATTGAGGATATGTACACTTGCCTAGGCTAAGAGTACAGTATCAATTGACCAACATGTTTGATTTTAAATATGTTTTAGTTGCATTAGAGGATAACAATTATGATAATCATAGGTGAATAAGGTTAACATGTTGGATGTCAATGTGGTGGCCAAATGTCTGTATGTATTTATACACATTGAGGAATAACTGTATTTTTGATCTTAAAATCACTATAGATTATGCATAATGAGAAAACAGTGTTTTTTGAACATGTATTTTACATTTAAGGAATTGGTATTAAGACAGTGATTTCTTTATCAACAATCTTTTAATAATGTGTGTGTATATATATGTATTTATATGCTTGTATATTCATATATTTATATATTTATGAAATTGCATATTTATTGGTTTTATCAGTTTTTACCATGAATAACTATATATCCATATTTTGCACATCTGACATGTTTCCCTCTACCGTGATATTTAATCTACCTTTAACGATGCATAGTTCAACATATACCTTCAATAAACAAAGTTCAATACTAAGGTACAGATACTCAGGCATCAATGTTTACTAGATATATTTAACTTATCCATATGGCCACCATATACTTTGTTCCAAAGCTGTTTTAGGTATTGATATCGATTTAGGTATACACATGAGATTTATGAGGAGTTCATTGATTTTAATACACTTATTTATACACTTTTTTTAGTCGCACTGGCACTTTAAGGTAACATAGACTTTTTCATAATTAATTTATATACCTTTTAAAACCATCAAGGTTTTTCATTGCATTCAGGTAGAACGCAACAAATGTACATACAATGATAAATTACTATATTTTACTGATGGAGTGAATTTTAAACTCGCGAATTTGTGATCTTGTAGTAAAAAGTATAAAAGTGAGGTATTAAAACAAAATAACAACTTAAATATGTATACCTTTGGTAAAACAATGTATACAAATGAGGAGACAAGAGGTATTATTATTACTTTTATGTCTTGGTATTATTTTTATGTCTATGAATTTTAACCATCACGTGATTGTAATTTGTTCACGCACCTGTCACTTTAAATTCATCCACATTGGTTCTCTCTGTGTCATGTGATCAAGGCTCGTAGGAGCCGAAACGTTATGGCGGCACAGCAACAATAAAACAAAGAAACTGAAAGTCTGGGTCCGTGTCCGTGTTTGGAGCAGATTCCGGTGGTACGCGGAGTGAAGTTATATATATATATATATATATTATCTACTGGCGGTCGCCAGTAGATAGTTCTAGTTAGGACCTATTTTCCATAGGAAATCCGCGACATTCTATTTGAAATAACTCTTGCGTCGGTTGACGAATCTTCGCAAAATTTTCAAACTTTATGGCCCGCTCCGGTCAGCTCCTACCCTGAAAGTTTCGGGGTGATTCATCAAGCGGGGGCCGAGAAAAAAGGGGGGTCCCAAACCATGTTTTCCCCATTCATTTTCCCATAGGAAACTTTAGCCACGGCTACAGCCCGAACTGCTGAACGGAATTACACCAAATTTGGCAAAGAGGTAGTTCTTGGTTCAGAAAGAACCCTTTTGTTAAATGGTGTAAATCCGTTCAGTAGTTCCTGTGAAAATCAAAATGAAAATCACATATATATCTATGGCCGCGTCGGATTCGCGCACCCTCCCGATCACGAGCTGCATGCTAATTGGCTGTCAACACTCCAAATCAGGAAGTGTTGGCAGCCATTTTATCCCTCGGTAGAACCGAGGGACAGAAACAAGTGCGCAAAGTGCAAAAAGGGGCAGGGTAGAAACACCCTGACTCCCTAGGTCTGCTCAGGGGGTCCAACAAGGACCCCTGGGCAGAAAAAGCATTTTTTATTTTTTAAATCGGCAGGATGCGCTCAGGGTGTGCGGATCCTGCCGATAAAAATCGAAGCACGGTCTCCCGTGCTTCGAATGTATTTGCCCCGGGTGGCCCAAGACCCGGGGGCATGCGGAGGTAGGTTTATGTTTTATATGGGGGCCTCTAAGGCCTCCAAGCCCCGGGGACCGCCACCCCCGGGGCTTTATGAAAAATGGTGCGGGAGGGCTCTCCTGCCCTCCCGCAGCCCCGGGGACCGCCACCCCCGAGGCTTCTTTTTTTAAAATTTAATAATGTGTGGGGGGGCTCCAGCCCCTGCACATGCCCCGGGGACCATCACCTCCCTGGGGCACTTAGAAAATAAATGTGGGGGTCTGTTACGGACCCCCAGAGCCCCGGGGACCACCACCTCCCCGGGGCTGTGCAATTCAAGGGAGGGGGCCGCGCGGCCCCCTCCTGGAGCCTGTGGTGGCCCTGGGGACCGCCACCCCCAGGGCCGGCTCCTGCAGTGTCCCGGGGTGCCTACCCACGGGACACTGTAGTTTGCTATGACAGGACGGGAGCCTCGCGGCTCCCGTCCTGTCATAGCAAACTGCTTTGGATTTTGGAAGAGAGAGCAGGAAACCTGCATCCTCTTCCAAAATTCAAAGCAGATTGCTTTCCACACGGGGAGCTGCATCTTAGCAGCTCCCCATGTGGAAAAGCAATGCCGGCTCCCAAGGGACGCGGGGAGCCGGCGGGACTGTGGGGGGATTAGGGACCCCCCAACAGTCCCCAACGGAGAGGGCCAGCCCCGGGGGATGGGGTCCCCGTGGCAAGTAGTGGCCCGGGAGGGGGGCCACGCAGCCCCCCTCCAAATAAACGAAAAAAAAAAAACGGAAAGGCCGGCCCCGGGGGATGGGGTCCCCGGGGCCTTAAGTGGCCTGAGGAGGGGGGCCACGCAGCCCCCCTCCAAATATTTAAAATTGATAAAAAAGAGGGCAAGCCCCGGGGGATGGGGTCCCCGGGGCCAATATAGGCCCAGGGAAGGGGGGCCATGCGGCCCCCTTCCCATTTTATTTTAATTTAAAAAAAAAAATGAAAATCCTCATGCCCCGGGTGATGGGGTCCCCGGGGCCAAAAGAGGCCAAGGGAAGGGGGGCCACGCAGCCCCCCTCCCATACAATTTTTTTTTTTTTTTAAATAAAAAAGACCGGCATCATGCCGGAGGCCCCGCCCCCACCCTGCAGCAGTCTGCAAACGCGTCCCCTGGTGCGTTTGCAGATGGGGAACGAATTCCCCTTGAATACTGGGGGTCCCTGGGGGCCAACTAGCCCACCAGGAACCTCCAGTATGCGCCAGGGGCTGCGTTGCAGAGAGGTGTACAGAGGCCACGCCCCTTTTACACCTCTCTGCAACGCAGCTCTGTGGCGCTTTTGGAGGTACATGGTGGGCTAGTTGGACTCCAGGGACCCTCAGGATTCAAGGGGACTTAATCCCCCAACTTAAAATGCACCACGGGGCGCGTTGCACAGTGGTGAAGGGAGGGGGCGGGGCTTCAGGTGACATGTGTGCAAACAGGCCCCGTGGCGCATTTTAAGATGGGGAATTAAATCCTCTTCAATCCTGAGGGTCCCTGGAGGCCAACTAGCCCACCAGGTACCTCCAGTAAGCGCCACGGAGCTGCGTTGCAAAGTGTTGTAATTTGGGGCGTGGCCTCTGTACACCTCTCTGCAACGCAGCCCCCTGGCGCATACTGGAGGTTCCTGGTGGGCTAGTTGGCCCCTAGGGACCCTCAGGATTGAGGAGGAATTAATTCTCCAACTTAAAACGCGCCACAGGGCGTGTTTGCAGACATGTCACTTCAGGCCCCACCCCCTTCCTTCACCATTGTGCAAATATTCCTCTAAAATCAGCCGAACTACGAATTCCGATTTACTCACCTGTTATCAGGAGAGACCTCAGTGCTGCATCTTTGAGCCCAGTACTGATCCTGAAAAGTAATTTTAACCGGACTTACCAGTAACTTGAATTTCCTTCCATAGGCTAACATTGACTGGTTTCACTTGGAAATTCTTCTAAGTGTGGAGTTTTGGAACTTTATAATATTCCTCTAAAATCAGCCGAACTACGAATTCCGATTTACTCACCTGTTATCAGGAGAGACCTCAGTGCTGCATCTTTGAGCCCAGTACTGATCCTGAAAAGTAATTTTAACCGTACTTTCCAGTAACTTGAATTTCCTTCCATAGGATATCATTGCCTGCTTTTTGCTGAAAACGATTCTAAGTGTCGATTTTTGAAACATACAAATATTCCTCTAAAATAAGCAGAACTACGAATTCCGATTTACTCACCTGTTATCAGGAGAGAACCCAGTGCTGCATCATTTAGCCCAGCACTGACCCTGAAAAGTAATTCTAACCGTACTTACCAGTAACTTGTATTTCCTTCCATTGGAATCCATTGTCTGGTTTTCAGCAGAAAAGTTTCAAAGTGTCGATTTTCACAAACTACAAATATTCCTTAAAAATCTCCTGTATGACTTAAATGCATTATTTCAACTGTTTACAGGAGATGCACCAGTGCTGGATCCAGGATCCACCACTGAGTAAGAAAAAGTAACGATAACACTACTTACCTGCTAAGTGAATTTCCTGCCATAGGATAACATTGGTGATTCTATGTAAAAAAGTTTCTGTCAACTTTTAAAATACAATAATATTCCTTAAAAATCAGTACTGTAACCAAAACGATTTTACTCAACTGTTTACAGGAGATGTCCCAGGACTGAATCTAGGATCCAGTCCTGTGGTTAGAAAAGTAATCCATAAAGTAACTAATTGCATTTAACTAGAAATTCACATTGAGCTCAATGTTGCATTGTGTTTGAAATTGTGTTGCCCATTGCAACAACTGTAACTACTGTACTTAAAAGTCTATTGCCTATTTGCCAAGAATTTAAACTAAAGTAATTCATTCTGAGCAAGTATATTTTGTAATGTAATGTATAATGTAATTACAATGTAATTTAAAAAATAAATAGTTAAAAAAAATGTAGTAAATCAGTTTCAAAAAAATAAAGATAACAATTAATACATTTAAAAAATGTCATTTACAAAACCTTGGAAATTCACTGAAAAAAAACATAGGTTTCAGACATGTTATAGTTAGGAATTAGCATTTAAAAAACCTTTGAAATTCACTGAAAAAACCATAGGTTTCAGGCACGTTATAGTTAGAAATTAGCATTTAAAAAACCTTTGAAATTCACTGAAAAAACCATAGGTTTCAGGCACGTTATAGTTAGAAATTAGCATTTAAAAAACCTTTGAAATTCATTGAAAAAACCATAGGTTTCAGACACGTTATAGTTAGAAATTAGCATTTAAAAAACCTTTGAAATTCACTGAAAAAACCATAAGTTTCAGGCACGTTATAGTTAGAAATTAGCATTTAAAAAACCTTTGAAATTCACTGAAAAAAACATAGGTTTCAGACACGTTATAGTTAGAAATTTGCATTTAAAAACCTTTGAAATTCACTGAAAAAACCATAGGTTTTAGGGACAGTTATAGTTAGTTGGACATTGCACTCGTACAAAACCTGTGAAATTCCCCGTTTTTAAATGCTAATTTCTAACTATAACGTGCCTGAAACCTATGGTTTTTTCAGTGAATTTCAAAGGTTTTTTAAATGCTAATTTCTAACTATAACGTGTCTGAAACCTATGGTTTTTTCAGTGAATATTATATATATATAACTCACGCCCCCGCAATGCACTGCTGATGACGTCACATATTACATCACTCATGACATGATCAGTGACATCATTGATGACATCACTGGTGACATCTTAAATGCGAAATGCGATCCACGTGTTTCGGCTCGTCCGAACCTTGATAATGATGCACGACGTCATTGTAGCTTCCTTATTTAAATGTACAAATGCCTCCAGTTGCCAACATTAACAAAGGACTACATATTACTTTCATCCAAAAAGCTGGCGGCCATATTGGCCTGGTCACGGTGTGAAAATTCAGGAATTGATACAATAAAGAAAAGAAAACAAGTGTTAATATGCACACAATGTCATTTCAGCATATCTTGCCCCGTGACCGCCGTACCTGTGTGTTCGTCAACATGACTTGTTCATAATAAACATACTTAGGATTGCAAACATAAACAATGGACTACACATTACTTTAAAGTGAAAGGCTATCAGCCATATTGATCTGGGCACGTTGCTTATTATAATGGTTCTTACACGAAAGAAAAGAAAAAAAAGGGGTGTTAATGTACACACACTATCCATAAATAAAGTTCTAGGGATTATAGTTCCATTCCATTCACAGCTCATTTGAGATGTCATGAGTGATGTCACTGACCATGTCATGAATGATGTAATGTCTGAGGTCATAAGCAGTGCATTGTGGGGGTGTAAGTTATAGTTAGCTCAGGCAACTATAACTGCTGAATTTCACTGGTTTTGTACGAGTGAAATCTGAGTTTAACTATAACGTCCCTGTAATCTTTGTTTTTTCAGCGAATTTCTAGTTTTTTTTTAATGTTAAGTAAGATGCCTATCACAATGGACGGTGGGGGGTTGGAAGCAGGGCCTGGCCTGGCACTGTGCTGCCCCCACCCAAGCTTGCTGCTCCTGCCTCCCCTCCTCCTTGCCATCCATTGTCCAAGTCCATGCCCCTGCTCCCTCATTACATCCCTGTGTGGCTGTTGTTCTGCCACTGGCCTTCCCGCCTTCTCTGAATAGTTAGCTTGCTGCCCCATCCACCTCCTCCCTATCCTCTGTTGTCTGTATCCATGCACTAGCCTTCCCCTTTCCTGCCATGCATGGTCTGATGTGCTGCCACTGCCCTCCATTTAGCATGATGTCCCAGTCCACTCCTCCTGCCGTCCATTGCCCAATTCTATGCCCCATCATTGACCTCCTGCTTAGCCTCTTTGCTTAGCTTGCTTCCCCTACTCTCCTTCCCCCTGCCCTCCGATGTCTGTGTGCATGCCTCTACTCCATCCTTTTTGCCCACCATGTTCCATGGACCTGCCACTCCTATCTACTCCGAGTGTTCTGTTGAGATGCCACTCCCCTCCCACCTGCCTAGCATTGTCAGATGACTGTAACCTGTCCCTGCCACCTCCACCCTGCCTGTCCACGTTCCATGCCCCTATCCCCTTCCTCCTGTCATCCATGGTCCATTTTACTGACACACCCTTCTGCCCTCCCTGGTCTGTTGTGCTGCAACTGCTCCTCCTGCCTGCCCCGCATGGTCTGTTGTGAAGCCCCTTCCCCTGAACTCTCTTGTCTGTGCCCAGCTCCTACCTGTCCCTTCTATCCTCCATGTTCCTTTCTGCATGCACCTGCCCCCTCCTTCTCGCCCATCATGGCCATTGTGCTGCCACTAACCCTCCCGCTTGCCATGCATGGTCTTCTGTGCTGCCACGGCCCCTCCCACCTTCCCTGTGTGGTCAGCTATCTGCCCCTGACCCCCTCCCACCTTCCCTCCATGGTCTGTGTGTATGCCATTATAGTCTCACTGTTGCTCTCCAAGGTGTGTCTTGCTTCTAGTGTCCGTCCTGCCTGACCTCCATTGTCAGCTTGCTGCTCTTGCCCTGCCCCCTTGCCCCCTGCCCTCTGTTTTCCATGTGCAGACCCCTATTTCCTCCCTCCTGGCTTGTCTGTTCCATTGTAATGCCCCTGATCCCTACCTCCTGCCCTTTATGGTCCGTTATGCTGCAGCTTTCTCTCCTGTCTGTTCATTATGGTCAGCTAGCTGCCATTGCCTCTTTCCTCTCTGTTCTCTGTTGTCCATGTGCATGGTCCTGTCCCCTCCCTATTGCTTTCCATGGATTGCTGTGCTACACTTCTGCCCGCATGCCCTGTGTGGTGTATTGTGCTGCTGCAAACCCTGATGCCTGCCCTGTAAGGTCAGTTTGGTGCACCTGTCCATGTCCCTCCTGTCCTCTGTTATCCGAGTCCATGTCCCTACCCCAATTCCTCCTGCCTTCCATGATCCAATGTATGATACTTGCTAACATTTAGAACTTGGTAAGGGGGAGATTTTGAAAAAAAACTGGGGTATTGATTTTTCCCATTGACTTACATTGAAAAAGAGGAGATTGTAGACAGGAGACAGATAAAATAAAGCCCATTTGGGCTTACAAACATTGGGCGTTTCCTGGCTGAATCGGGTCTGTTGGCATGTATGGTTGTACTGCCACTGCCTCTTCCTTCTGCCCACAATGGTCTATTATATTGCCACAGCCTCTCTTGCCTGTCCTGCATTGTTGGTTTGTTGCCCCTGCCTCCCTTTCCACTGCCCTCCATAGTCTGTTTCTAATGAAATAGAAGAGGATTTGAGATCTCACTTAAAACATGCCCTAAATTTTCTTTTTGCAGCACTAACCATAATTTCTATGGCAAAATGAACCCCCTCATTTTGTTCCTTTTTAAATTAAATGTTTTAAGTGTTACCAGTTTATTCCACTCAAGATGGCTTCAGGTGTGCCATACTTTTGTCATAAGTAAGGCTGTTAGCACTCTAGTTGTTCTTTAGAACACTCTGGGAAGCTGCAGTAGAACACAAAGGCATCAACTGACAGGCTGCTCCTGTTGAAATATAACAGGAAGATATTTGAGATCTCACTTAAAACATGTCCTAATTTTTCTTTCTACAGCACTAACCATAATTTCTATGGCAAAATGAACCCCTCATTTTGTTCCTTTTTAAATTAAATGTTTTAAGTGTTACCAGTTTATTCCACTCAAGATGGCTTCAGGTGTGCCATACTTTTGTCATAAGTAAGACTGTTAGCGCTCTAGTTGTTCTTTAGAACACTCTGGGAAGCTGCAGTAGAACACAAAGGAATCAACTGACAGTCTCTACCCTTGTTGGATGTACATGTTTTACTGAGAATGTCAGACTTCATTCCCACATGACTGAGAAAGATAATGTGAATTTACAGAAAATATGCTCTCATTTTAGGTTCTAGATCACCTTCCAAACCTCTATGGGAAAAGTATGAGAAAATAGTTTTCTCTCAAACATGATTCATGATATCCCAGGAGAAGGCTTTTTCACAGGGTAAAATCACCTTAGAACACACCATAATTCCTAAAATTAGTATGGTACCATCAACAAATGATTTATAATGTAACTAAAGTCTTATCACCCTTTATATGTTCTCCTTTTGGTGACCCTCACAACCTTCCATTCACTACAATGCATTTTAATGGAGTGCTATCATGTATATTGGTCCCAAGATGGCTGCCAACACTTCTTGGATGAAGTGCTGACAGCCAATCAGGTCTCACGATGGGATGTGTGGTTAGGCTCCGCCCAGATATATACATTTATTTTTCCTTTAATATTTAAAAAACTACTGAACGGATTTGCACCATTTAAAAAAGGGCTCTTTCTGAACCAAGAGCTACCTTTTTGTCAAATTTGGTGTAATTCCGTTCAGCAGTTGGGGCTGTAGCTTTGTCTAAAGTTTAATAAGTTTAATAAACTTAAACGCCACACGATTAGAGCCTTCTTGGCTGACCAAATTATATCCTCTGACAATTCTGCCAAAGAAGTCTTCAGGATTGTCCAGGGTTTCATCAAACCTGAGGCCCTGAAAAGCACCATAGCACCGTCAGCCACCTTATGTGAGGATCTTTCCTGCTTCTTTCAGGAGAAAATTCAGGCAATATACTCTTCGTTCACTCCGACAAGAACACTAGCCCTACCTCCACCTAAACTTCAAAACTCAGAAGCTTGGTGTGAATTCCATCAGTTCAGCCCCGTAGCATCCCTTAAAGAACTTATCAAAGTCAAATCTGGATCCCCGATCAACCCGTGTACAGCTAAGTTCTTTACTTTACTCGCCCCGCTACTGAATTCCGCACTTAACCAGATTTGGAATGCACCCGCTATCAGCGCCGGGACACCTCCGCCGGAGGTAGCCGTGCGCTCTACAAGATGCATTAATAATAATAATAACAATAATAAAGTTTCCTATGGAAAATAACATGGGGAAAACGTGTTTAGGGACCCCCTTTTTTCTCAGCCCCCGTTTGACGAATCACCCCAAAATTTTCAATACAGGAGCTGACCGGAGTGCCCCACTAGTTTTGAAAATTTCGTGAATATTCGTCAAACGGCGCCAAAGTTATTGGCAAATCAAAAACCGCTTTTCCTATTGAAACTAGGTCCTAACTATAACTACCTACTGGCGACCGCCAGTAGGTAATATATATATATATATATACATGCATATATATATCCTCTTTCACCCCTCTTAATACAACCTTTCATTTCGATTGAAGCAGGCGCGGACCACAAGTACGTGCGTGAATTTCCTTTTTATTTCATGTCGGTCATAACGCGTTTCGGTCCAGCCAAACCTTGATCACATGACAACGCCGATTTGTTTTTCCACCCCTTTTAAAGTGGCAAAGTGCAATTGGTGATTGGTACTGACTGACATGGAAAAAATACTACCCCCTGACTTCACATAGGGTTTCAGTACGATGTTAATGTGCCATTCGCAAAAATTAACAATTATCTTTTAAGTCTATCATAAATATTATTCCTCTTCCCGTTTAAATACATAGAAAATAAGAATTGATAAACATAGTAAAAGATAAAATATCATAATGTCAGTGATAGCAGCAGTATATTAATGAATAAATACATAAATAAATACATAAATAGATAATTATTCATTAAAAAGATTTCTAAAACAACAATAAATATTGTAAAAAACCAGCCTCCTTAAATATAGAGTTTCAATATAACGCATCACTGCATAATGCAGTGTACCTGCTGTACTAATGGCACTTATATATACCTACTCCAGGTTCAGGTGTTACTCTACCCTTACTCATGTCTAGTACCTTTAAAACTAAAGTGCTCGTGCAACAGTTAGATACAAACTGCACAGGTCTATGCCCAGTGATATCCCATAGATAATATTTTCACCATACTTGTGTCCTAAAATTTGATTAAAAAACCACTATTATTGTGGTTCAGGTTAGTAAAGGCAGCCTCCTTTAATTACTGTAAAATACAAATTGACATCCTATTTTTTGGGCCTCATCTGTGTTGCCCATGAGCACCCCTGCTGACGACAGACAGGTGAGTGGGCCTTGAAGGACTGTTGAGCTGAAGCATTGCCTCCTATAAAGAAATATGTATATTTGATTACTGGAGGCAGGTAAACAGATCCTCTGTTGTATTAAGGCCTCCTGGGGACTTGCTGTTAAGGTTCAGGATGTATCTAGTCTCCAATTTTCTCAAGGTTGCCTCTCTGTCCCCTCCCCTTCTATTGATGGGTACTGCATCAATAAGGTAATATGAAAAATGTTTCAGGTTATTATCATGTGTTTCTCGAAAATGTCTTGCCACTGGATATGATGGGTCATGATTATTTATTGCCCTGATATGTTGTAACATTCTTTTATTGGCTGGAAGCTTAGTGCTTCCCACGTATTTCAGATTGCAGGAGCATTCTAATACGTATATGGCATGGTCAGTTTTACAGTGCAAGGACTTCGTTATTTTGATTTCTCTTTCACTGAAAGGGGTTTTGTATGTTTTTTTGTTTACTCCAAACTGACATGCCTTGCAACTTTTACATTTGGTAAATCCATTGCGTTGCATTAGCCAATTTTGTTGGTCTGCGGTTTCAGGACTACTTTTAACTAGCCTCATACTCATTGGTGGCGCCCTTCTATATGTAATATATATATATATATATCAACTGGTGGTCTCCAGTGGGTAGTTATAGTTAGGAACTAGTTTCTATAGGAAAAGCATTTTTTTGACTTGTCTATAACTTTGGCGTCATTTCACTAATCTGCATGAAATTTTCCCCAAAAAGTGTCACAGTGTGTACTATTTTTATGGAAAGATTGGGGGTGATACGTGCAGTGGGGAGCGAGAATCTGGGGCGTGAAATAAGGGTGCGTTTGTAATGTTAATTCCCATAGGAATGCACTGTCAAACCTACAGCCCAAACCGCTGGGCGGAATTGTACCAAATTTGGCAGAAAGGTGGATATTGTTACGCAGATTGTGCTTTTCGTTATTTGGTGAAAATAGGTTCAGTAATTTATGTGAAATTTAAACCGAACAATATAGCGATATTTCTGGCCGTGGATATTTCATGACGGTTGCACGGTAATCACAGTGAAATCATGATTTGTTCGAGTTAAATTGCAGAATCGTTCACCAGCGGGAATGCTGTGATTGACAGGACGCATCAGAAAAGAAAGTTGCGGCCACCACTTTATCATTTGTGAACACTTCCCAGGGCTGAAAATTTCTCTAAAAGCTAAAATAAGGGGTCAGGTTGGAGGTACTCTGACCCCCATTTGAGAAATGGGGGTATTAGTGACACAAGTTATATGTCCAAAATTGATTTTTTTTTTGATCGCTGGAGATATTTGTGACGACACTGCAACAGCCAATGTGGCCTCTCAAATACCATTGCGGGACATCATGAATAACACAGTGACATTGCGAATATTGATGAAAATATAAAAATATATAAATATTTGTACACACTCGCTGGTCACTGCCAGAGACTCATGTATGGACTCACAAACTCACTCAGACACTTATACACCCATTCACATACCTACTCAAACACTCACACATCAGTCACATACCCACTCAGATACTCATGCACCCACTCACATACCCATTAAGGTACTCATGCACCCACTGACAGGCTCGCTCGGAGAGTGACATACCCATGTACAGACCCACTCAGATACTCACGCACCCATTTAGAGACCAACTCATAGACTCATGCTCACAGTCTCATACCCACTTAGAGACTCTTATATCCACTCACAGACCCACCTGGGCAATCATGTACCCACTCACAGACCCACTCAGATACTCATGCACCCACTTACAGACTCACTCAGAGAGTCACACACCCATGTACAGACCCACTCAGAGACTCACACACCCACTTACAGACCCACTTAAACACATATGTATGTATTCAAAGACCCATTGAGACACACACAACAACTGACAGACCCATTGAGACACTCATACACTCACTCATAGATCCACTTAGACACTCAAACACCCACTCACACAACCCATGCAGTCACTCACACACTCTGTCACAGATCCTGTCAGAGAGTTATGCACTCAGTCACTCACTCATACACTCGGAGACTCACATACCCACTCATAGACTCACTCAGATGTATACATACCCACTCACTCACCTACTCAAAGACTCATGCATCCACTCACATACCTACCCAGACACTCATCCTCCTAGTCACAGACCGTCTCAGACACTCATACATGTACTTATTCATTCACCCACTCAGAGACTTATGCTCATACTCACAGACCCATTGAGACACTCGTACACCCACTCACAGATTCACTCAGTCACTCATACACCCACTCACAGACCCACTCAGAGACTTATGCACCTAATCACTCATACAATCAGAGACTCATGCACCCATTCACGGTTATACTCAGAGACCCACACACATATTCACAGAACCACTCAGACACTCATGCTCCCAGTCATAGACCCACTGAGAGACTTATGCATTCAGTCACAGACCCACTCAGACACTCATGCACCTACTTATTCACCCACTGAGGCATGCACTTAGACACTTATGTATCCACTCACAGATCCAGTCAGACAGTCATATGCTTACTTTCAAATACACAAAGGCACTCATGTACCTGCTCACAGATTGACTGAGAGAATCTTGCAACCAAATCACAGATCTATTGAGACACTGATGCACCCAGTCATAGATGCACTGAGACAGTCACACAGTTCATTACAGAACCATTGATAGACTGATGCACTGTCTCACGGATCCACTGAAATATGTAAACAGTGAGGAAGAGACTTACTGATACAGTGATGCATATAGTCACAGATTCCACTGAAAGAGTTATATACTGTGGTATAGAGATATTAAGGGAGTTATACATGCTATTATAGAGTCTTTTATATAGTAATGTGTTTAGTATGTTGGCTATAATCTATTTTGCAGTTATAAGTTTTGTATGTGGTGGTGGCTATTGAATGTATGCTTTTGTTTTGTCATTTCACGACGTATTGGCGGTGATCGCGGGTACCGATATCATCGCATCACTCGTCATCATCGCGAAAATGGAAAATTGGTTTGAAAGATGTTTTTTATACAAACTCCATAGAAAACTTACAATAAAACATGTCTATACATGTGTTTAACACTTTCCCAAAAACACGCGTTATTTGCGACCACCAACGTTATCGTGACTTCCGGTGTTGCTGTGAAGAAGGAAAATGTATTTCAGATGCAGTTTTTTTCTGACAAATTTGTACAAAGGAAAAAGTTAAGTATCTAACCTCTATGGATGTCTGAGTGTCTGTGTGGGTGGGGTATGAGTGGGGCATGAGTGAGTGGGTAAGTCAGTGATTGTATGGGTTAGTGAGTATGTGTGTGTGGGGCTGTATGGGTGATTGAGTGTGTGTATGGCTATGTTGGAAAGTGAGTGCATGTGTCAGTTGTATATGGGTGAGTTAACTGCATATGTGAAAGGCAGAATAGGTGAATGATGGAGTATATGAGTGACTGTATGGGTGAGTGAGTGAATGTAAGAGTGGCTGTATGGGTGAGTGTGTGCTTGTGTCAGTGACTGCATAGGTGAGTGAGTACACATTAGTATCTGGATGAGTAAGTGAGTGAGTGTGTGTGCAACTGTATGGGTGAGTAAGTAGCTGTGTGATTGACTGTGTGGATGAGTGAGTAGGTGAGTGAGTAACTCTATTGGTGACTGACTCAGTGACTATTTGAGTATATAAGTGGATATGTCAGTGGCTGTATTAGTGAGTGAGTTGGTATATGAGTGGCTGCTTGGGTGACTGAGTGTATGTGTGTGTAGACCTATGAATCACTGAGTGGGTGTGTAAGTACTGGTATGTGTGTGTGAATGGGTTTGAGAATGGTAGTTTGGTAGTTGGGGTGGGTGTATGAAAAGTTATAAGGGGGAGTGAGTGAGTCTGTGGATGATGTCATCAGTGATGTCATTTGAGATTTCATCAGAGATGTCATCAGTGATGTCAATGACCATGTCATGAGTGATGTGATATGTGAGGTCATAAGCAGCACATTAAGGGGTGCCAGTTGTAGTTAGCTCACTAACTATAATGGTTGAATTTGTCTGGTATTGAATGAGTGACACCTGAGCCTAACTATAACGTCTCTGTAACCTTTGTTTTTTTCAGTGAATTTCTAAGGTTTTTTAAATGCTAATTCCTAACTATAATGTCTCTGTAACGTTTGTTTTTTTCAGTGAATTTCTACGGTATTTTAACTTGTAGTCGCGTTTGCAGAGTTGTGGAGAAAGGAGGCAGGGCCTCCGACCACCACTCAGGAATCCTGTTGTGTAGGACTTAAAGGAGGTACCAGGAGGGTTTCTTAGCCCCCAAGGTCCCTCAGCAGTAAATTGACTTCATCCCCAACCAGTAGTGCACCATGAGCCGTGTTTGCAGAATGTTGGAGAAAGGGGGCATGGCCTCCGAAGACCTCTTAGCAATCCCGCTGTGTGGGACTTACAGGAGGGGTAGTTAGCCTCCAACGACATCTTTGGGGGCCAACTACCCCTCCAGTTTCCTCCAGTAAGTCCCACAAAGCAGGATTGCTGAGAGGTTGTGCTCCCGCCATGCCATAGCAAACTGCAATGTCCCACTGGTGGCCACCTCGCGACATTACTGCAGCCGGCCCTGGGGGGGGCAGCGGTCCCCAGGGCCATGTAGGGTTCCTGGAAGGGGGCCACGCAGCCTCTCCTTTCTTCAAATTTTCCCCAGGGAGGTGGTGTTCCCTGGAATTGTGGGTCTGCAATGGACTTTGGGAGGTGGCTGTCCCCATGACTGCGGGGGAGGCCTTAGGCCATCCCCCACTTTAAAAAAAAAATAAAGTATGTGCCCCGGGGATGTGGCAGTCCCCGGGGCAGCGGGGAGGTCCAACGGCCTTCCTGCATTACTTTATAAAAATATACAGTGTGCCCCGGGGAGGTGGCAGTCCCCGGGGCAGAGGGGGTGCACAGCAGCCCCCCTGCTTTAATATTTAATATAGTCCTGGGAAGTGGTGGTCCCCAGGCCCCGCATCATTATTTAAACTTTCCTCCGGGACCTGGCACACCCGGGTCCTAGAATAAATAAAAAAGCTTCATTTTTTTTTATTGCTGGATCCGTGACTCCCACCAAATTAAAATAAAAATGCTTTCTTCACCTGGGGGTCCCTATGGGACCCCCTCCAAGAGGTCTAGGGGGGTCAGGGTGTTTCTACCCTGTCCTCTTTTTTTTTCCAACGTTTTTATTGTGAAGCGATTCAATCGAGTCACTAGATGGCTACCAACACTTCCTGGTTTGAACTGTTTGGAGCCAATCAGATCTCAATTCGTGACCCCCTCCCGATCTGAGATTGGAAGAGGTCACGGATCCACTGTGTTCTCAGCTGTATATCTGAAAAATCTTTACATTTTTCAGCAACTACTGAATGGATTTACACCATTTAACCCCTTTACCGCGGCGAACATTCCACCGCGGTGCGGCGGTTTAAAGGAGTGGGCGGGGCCGCGTCGGCCAACGGACGTGCGCAGCACTACCGAGGTAGTGCTCGCGACGGCCGTTGGCCGACGAACGCAGCGAAGGGGTTACCAAACAGAGTGCTTTCTGGACCAAGGCGGCTTTTCTGCCAAACTTGGTGTAATTCTGTTCAGCAGTTCGGGCTGTAGTGATGTCTAAAGTTTCCCATGGGAATTAATATAAAAAAAAGCGATTTGGGAGCCCCTCTTTTTCTTGGCCCCTGCTCGATGGATCACCACGAGATTTTCAAGACAGCAGCTGAAGTGACTGTCATTTGAGATGTCATCATGTGAGGTCATAAGCAGTGCATTGCGGGGGCGTGAGTTATAGTTAGCTCAGCTAACTATAACGGCTGAATTTCTCTGGTTTTGTATGAGTGAAATGTCAGACTAACTATAATGTCCCTCTAACCTTTGTTTTTTTCTGTGAGTTTCTAAGGTTTTTTAATGCTATTTTCTAACTATAACGTCCCTAAAACCTTTGGTTTTTTTTGTGAATTTCTAAGGTTGTTTTAGCTAGCAGTCACATTTGTAGAGTGGTAGAGAAAGGGGCCTGGGCCTCAAACCAGCTCTCAGGAATTCCATTGCATAGGACTTACAGGAGGTACTGGGAGGGCTTCTTAGCCCCCATGGTCCCGCTGGAGTAAAGTGGACTTCATCTCGCAACCAGTAGTGCACCAGGAGGCGCATTTTCAGGGTGGTGGAGAAAGGGGCGTGGCCTCCGAAGACCTCTTAGTAATCCCACTGTGTGGAACTGACTGGAGGTAACAGATGGGGTAGTTGGCACCCAAGGATGTCCTTGGGGCCATCTATCCCTCCTATTACCTCCAGTAAGTCCCACGGAGCAGGATTGCTGATTTCGGATAGCAGTCCACACCCCCTTTTTCTACCACTCTGCAAACGTGCTTCCTGGCATGCTCTTGATTGGAGGATGAAGTCCCCTTTGCTGCTGGGGGTCCCTAGTGGTCAACTAGCCTACCTGTTACCTTCAGGAAGGTCCACACAGTGGGATTGCTGAAAGATGGTCATAGGCCACGCACCCTTTCTCCACCTCTCTGCAAGCGCGCCGCCTAGCACGCTCTTGGCTGGGGGATGAAGTCCCCTTGGCTCTTGCAAGTCAAGAAAGTAATTACAAGAATGAATTAGGATGTTCATTAAAACCCTGGACTGGAGTACTGCATCCTTGGTGACCTTACTCTGAGGCTGGCAAGTAATCTGCGCATTTGAAAACTTGAGTGCACATTCATAAACTGCACCCCAACATTGCAGCATCCCCACGCTGGACCAGCCACCATTCCCCAATTGTGTTCTGCACCCCACCTCCCACATCCTAATAGTATGGTAAGGAAAAATATGAAGCTTCTGTGCAAAATATATTCAACGTCCACTAAAATTTCATTTAACACTGGTTCACAGCCTTACAGAGTGCAAGCTAGAGACCAGGTATCACCCAATTAGCAATATTCATCAGCCAGACCACCTGATAATGTCTAACAATCAGTACCTGGGATGTTGAACTGTTTTCCTCAATGCCACCAAAACAGATAGACTACAAAATGAAGTGACACAGTTTCAGGAAGTGCCTGCTCTGGGTTGCATTGCAAGGAAGCAGTCACTGACCTTAAAATGTCCTTCCCACACAACCCTGTGCAATGTTATTCCTTCATTAGGGGGAAACAACACCCAAAGCATCATTAAGCTAAAAAGGATGTAATAAATCAGGAACATAGGTCAGTCAGCAACACAAATAAGTTACGCTAGAAACAAAGCATGTAAATCCAGTCTCTGAAGGTCTTCTCACTGATCCTCTTACCATGGGCCCCATTAGGGTCATGTAATGCAGGGCTGGATGCAAGTAGCTTGAATGGGGCCTGATTCACAAAGATAAACTTACACTTTTGTGTCAGTTTACAATTGTTTACTATTCACAAAGGTATTTTACGAGTAGTATCTTCAGGACTGCAAAGTCTCCACACATAAAATGATAGGACAGTCCTACCTTTTTCTGTGTGGAGGCTCCGCAGATGTAAAGATACTACTTGTAAAATACCTTTGTGAATAGCAAACAATCAAAAAATTGCACAAAAGTGTAAGTTTACTTTTGTGAATCAGGCCATTAGTGTGTATAGTGTGTAGTGCGGCTATCATGTAATTAGTGTTTCCTTGATTAGCTAAGTGAGACACATTGATTACTGAGTATAGTTAGCAATTATTTACAGCAAATAGTTCATTGTGAAGTAAACTAGATCCATTTCTGCTGGGAGATAGCACATACAACACAATGATTAATGGTTGTCTAACCCTTGTGTATGGAGTTATTGAAAAAGATAACATGAAAAGAGATGGGAAAAAAAGAATACCCGTTTACACAGAAACAAAAATACATGGACACGTATCCAAAATTCATCATATGCTAAGCTGAACAATAAACCATTTATTACTGGTCACATGAAATTCACACATAACTTTCATTTTTAGAAACTGTTTACTATTCTGCTATGGCTTAATTTTTTCTGAAGATAGAGAAACCAGAACACCCAGTAGGTAAAAGTTTCCTTATTTTGATAGAGGGGCACCAAATCACTTTTCATAAACATATTTCTTCTCTTTTTTCTGGCCTATATATATCAAAAATATATTCTGACCTTACTAGACTATTGCTTCCAAAAATAATCCAACATAAATCATGATAGCGGGGATAACCATAGACTTTCTTTCATCAGATCCAGTTTTCCTTTTCAGAGACTAGCTCAGCCTGTCGGTGTGACAAACACAATTCCTATGGCCTGTATTTGTGGCTGGCACATGTAATTTCAATTGCTGTCATAGGCACAAATGAAGACCTTCATAGGGAATCCGATTGCAGTAATCAGATCACAATTAGATGCCTCCCTCTTTGCAGCACACATGACTACATAGCCCAAGATAAAGAACTTGTCTCAAACGCTAAGCACTGGGCAGCTTTAGACAGATTTCGTCCTGGGAAACACACAATGAAGGAGGAGACCTCTCTCTCGAGGTGCCAGGCTACTGGTCAAATGTTTACTGCTTAAACTTTTGACCTGCTTTTTTTCAGTACTATGGCAGTGTGGCTGACATGAGCCTGAAAGCTTGGCCTTGATCCAAACCAAATGGAATCCATCTCTCTCTCAGGTGGTAATGTTTTGGTATAGCAGTGAAATATATGAATCTAGCTAAAACGCATTTAAAATCCTGTGCTGATGTCCCAGGAGTAGCACAATGCATCTGGTTACCAATAATTGAAGTCCATATTAAACTTCCATTAGCTTTGCAGCATCTAAAATTTGTGCCTTCTTGTTAGCTGATAGACCTTGGAGGCGGTGAGATTTGGCCAAAACTTCATGCAGATTTGGCCTAAACTGTATTTGCTCTGAAGTCTTTGAAGTAGCATACTTTTGGCTCTATCCTTTATGCTTAGCTAGGCTATATATATATGTGTGTATGTATATATATATATATATATTATCTACTGGCGGTCGCCAGTAGATAGTTATAGTTACAACCTATTATCCATAGGAAATCCGCGACATTCTATTTGAAATAACTCTCTTGCCGGTTGACGTATCTTCGCGAAATTTTAAAACTTCGTGGGGCGCTCCGGTCCGCTCCTACCCTGAAAGTCTCGGGGTGATTCGTCAGCGGGGGCCGAGAAAAAGGGGGTCCCAAAACGCGTTTTCCCCATGCATTTTCCCATAGGAAACTTTAGACACGGCTACAGCCCGAACTGCTGAACGGAATTACACCAAATTTGGCAAAGAGGTAGTTCTTGGTTCAGAAAGAACCCTTTTGTTAAATGGTGTAAATCCGTTCAGTAGTTGCTGAGAAAATCAAAAAGTAAAAGTACATATATATCTATGGGCACGGAGGATTCGCGCACCCTCCCGATCACGAGCTGCATGTTAATTGGCTGTCAGCTGGCTGTCAACATTCCGATTCAGGAAATGTTGGCAGCCATTTTGTCCCTCGGTAGAACCGAGGGACAGAAACTAAGTGCGCAAAGCGCACAAAGGGGAGGGTAGAAACACCCTGACCCCTAGGTTTGCTCAGGGGGTCCCACAAGGACCCCCTGAGCAAAAAAAAAATTTTTTTTTTAAAAATCGGCAGGATGCGCTCAGGGAGCGCGAACCCTGCCGAAGAAATCGAGCGCGGTCTCCCGCGCTCGATAGTTAGTGGCCCCGGGTGGCCCAAGTCCCGGGGGCATGCTGAGGGGGTTAATTTTATGTGTGGGGGCCTCTAAGGGCCCCCAAGCCCCGGGGACCACCACCCCCGGGGCTTTATGTACAATGGTGCGGGAGGGCTCTGAGCCCTCCCGCAGCCCCGGGACCACCACCTCCCGGGGCTTCTTTTTTTAATTAAAAACCTGTGTGGGGGGCTCCAGCCCCACACGCCCCGGGACCACCACCTCCCGGGGCACTAAGAAAATTACAATGGGGGTCCGTTTGGACCCCCAGAGCCCCGGGGACCACCACCTCCCCGGGGCTGTGCACTGAATGGGAGGGGGCCGCGCGGCCCCCCTCCTGGAGCCCTTGATGGCCCTGGGGACCACCACCCCCAGGGCCGGCTCCTGCAGTGTCCCGGGTGCCTACCCCGGGACACTGCTGTTGCAATGACAGGACGGGAGCCTCGCGGCTCCCGTCCTGTCATTGCAAACTTGCTTGGATATTGGAAGAGAGAGCAGGAAACCTGCTCTCTCTTCCAATATCCAAAGCCGATTGCTTTTCCACATGGGGAGCAGCATGTCAGCTGCTCCCCATGTGGAACTAGCAATGCCGGCTCCCAAGGGACGTGGGGAGCCGGCGGGACTGTGGGGGATTGGGGACCCCCACAGTCCCCAACGAGAGGGCCAGCCCCGGGGATGGGGTCCCCGGGCAAGTAGTGGCTCGGGAGGGGGCCACGCGGCCCCCTCCCCAAAAAAACAGAAAAAAAAAAAAACGATCGGGCCCGCAGGCCCCGCCCCTTCCTTCACCACTCTGCAAACGCGCCCCTGGCGCGTTTGCAGAGAGGGAACGATTCCCCTTGAATACTGGGGGTCCCTGGAGGCCAACTAGCCCACCAGGAACCTCCAGTATGCGCCAGGGGCTGCCTTGCAGAGAGGTGTACAGAGGCCACGCCCCTTTACACCTCTCTGCAACGCAGCTCTATGGCGCTTTTGGAGGTATATGGTGGGCTAGTTGGACTCCGGGGACCCTCAGGATTCAAGGGGACTTAATCCCCAACTTAAAACGCGCCACGGGCGCGTTTGCACAGTGGTGAAGGGAGGGGCGGGGCTTGAGGTGACATGTGTGCAAACAGGCCCCGTGGCGCGTTTTAAGATGGGGAATTAAATCCCTTCAATCCTGAGGGTCCCTGAGGGCCAACTAGCCCAACAGGTACATCCAGAAAGCGCCACAGAGCTGCGTTGCAGAGAGGTGTAAAGGGGTGTGGCCTCTCTACACGTCTCTGCAACGCAGCCCCTGGCGCATATTGGAGGTTCCTGGTGGTCTAGTTGGCCCCTAGGGACCCTCAGGATTCAAGGGAACTTAATCCCCCAACTTAAAACGCGCCACGGGGCGCGTTTGCAAAGATGTCACCTCAGGCCCCGCCCCTCCCTTCACCATTGTGCAAATATTCCTCTAAAATCAGCCGAAATAGGAATTCCGATTTACTCACCTGTTATAAGGAGAGACCTCAGTGCTGTATCTTTCAGCCCAGTACTGGTCCTGAAAAGTAATTTTAACCGTACTTACCGGTAACTTGAATTTCCTTCATAGGCTAACATTGACTGGTTTCTCTTGGAAATTCTTCTAAGTGTGGAGTTTTGGAACTTTAAAATATTCCTCTAAAATCAGCCGAAATACGAATTCCGATTTACTCACCTGTTATCAGGAGAGACCTCAGTGCTGCATCTTTCAGCCCAGTACTGATCCTGAAAAGTAATTTTAACTGTACTTACCGGTAACTTGAATTTCCTTCATAGGCTAACATTGACTGGTTTCACTTGGAAATTCTTCTAAGTGTGGAGTTTTGGAACTTTAAAATATTCCTCTAAAATCAGCCGAAATACGAATTCCGATTTACTCACCTGTTATCAGGAGAGACCTCAGTGCTGCATCTTTCAGCCCAGTACTGATCCTGAAAAGTAATTTTAACCGTACTTACCGGTAACTTGAATTTCCTTCATAGGCTAACATTGACTGGTTTCTCTTGGAAATTCTTCTAAGTGTGGAGTTTTGGAACTTTAAAATATTCCTCTAAAATCAGCCGAAATACGAATTCCGATTTACTCACCTGTTATCAGGAGAGACCTCAGTGCTGCATCTTTTAGCCCAGTACTGATCCTGAAAAGTAATTTTAACCGTACTTACCGGTAACTTGAATTTCCTTCATAGGCTAACATTGACTGGTTTCACTTGGAAATTCTTCTAAGTGTTGATTTTTGAAACATACAAATATTCCTCTAAAATCAGCCGAAATCCGAATTCTGATTTACTCACCTGTTATCAGGAGAGACCTCAGTGCTGCATCTTTCAGCCCAGTACTGGTCCTGAAAAGTAATTTTAACCGTACTTACCAGTAACTTGAATTTCCTTCCATAGGCTAACATTGACTGGTTTCACTTGGAAATTCTTCTAAGTGTGGAGTTTTGGAACTTTAAAATATTCCTCTAAAATCAGCCGAAATACGAATTCCGATTTACTCACCTGTTATCAGGAGAGACCTCAGTGCTGCATGTTTCAGCCCAGTACTGATCCTCAAAAGTAATTTTAACCGTACTTACCGGTAACTTGAATTTCCTTCATATACTAACATTGACTGGTTTTCAGCAAAAAGTTTCAAAGTGTTGATTTTCACAAACTACAAATATTCCTTAAAAATCGCCTGTATGACTTAAACGCATTCTTTCAACTGTTTACAGGAGATGCACCAGTGCTGGATCCAGGATCCAACACTGAGTAAGAAAAAGTAACGATAACAGTTTTTACTTGCTAAGTGAATTTCCTTCCATAGGATAACGTTGGTGATTCTATGAGAAAAAGTTTCAAAGTGTCAACTTTTAAAATACAATAATATTCCTTAAAAATCACGACTGTAACCAAAACGCTTTTACTCAACTGTTTACAGGAGATGTACCAGGACTGAATCTAGGATCCAGTCCTGTGGTTACAAAAGTAATCCATAAAGTAACTAATTGCATTTAACTAGAAATTCACATTGAGCTGAATGTTGCATTGTGTTTGAAAATGTGTTGCCCATTGCAACAACTGTAACTACTGTACTTAAAAGTCTATTGCCTATCTGCAAAGTATTTAAACTAAAGTAATTCATTCTGAGAAAGTATTTTTGTAATGTAATGTATAATGTAATTACAATGTAAATTGACAAATAAAATATGTAAAAAAAAATTGTTTCTAAAAATGTAGTAAATCAGTATGAAAAAAATTAATATAACAATTAATACATTTAAAAATTGTCATTTACAAAACCTTTGAAATTCACTGAAAAAACCGTAGGTTTCAGGCACGTTATAGTTAGAAATTAGCATTTAAAAAACCTTTGAAATTCACTGAAAAAACCATAGGTTTCAGACACGTTATAGTTACAAATTAGCATTTAAAAAACCTTTGAAATTCACTGAAAAAACCATAGGTTTCAGACACGTTATAGTTACAAATTAGCATTTAAAAAACCTTTGAAATTCACTGAAAAAACCATAGGTTTTAGGGACAGTTATAGTTACTTGGACATTGCACTCGTACAAAACCCGTGAAATTCCCCGTTATAGTTAGTTCAGCTAACTATAACTCGCGCTCCGCAATGCACTGCTGATGACGTCACATATTACATCACTCATGACATGGTCAGTGACATCACTGATGACATCACTGATGACATCTCAAATGACATCACTGATGACATCATCCACGTGATAATCTGATGCACCTCCTCACACCCTAATATAATCTTTGATACACCCACTCTAAATTACAGACTGCCATTCGCAAAACCATAGACACTCCAACACCAATAACTACATACCCACTCACTGATTCTTAGGTCTACACACACACATCCACTCACTCACCCGTACAGTCACTCATACTTACGGTCACTCAGTACAGGACTATCATATGCACTCTTACTCCTATATAGACACTCAAACAACGCCACTCATCCATAGAGATACTCACACACCTAGTCAGTCATGCAAATAATTAAACACACTGCCATTTACTCACCTATACAGTTATACACACACCAGCTCACTTACTCATACAAATAGTAGCACATTGTTACGCTCTTATACAATCACTGATACAAGCACACAATCATCCATACAGCCACTATCACAATCACTCACTCTTGCTTATAGCTATTTATATACTCCAACACACATATATACTGCCTTTCACATATGTAGTTACTCACACATGTACCACTGGGACATACATTCACTCACTAACACACTCTTACACACTTACCCACCCATACAGTCTATCACAGATGCACTCTTGAAACCATCCACCCAGTGAATCACCCACTCACACATCTATGCACAGAGTTGCACACACCCTCCCACACAAACACTCAGGCACCCATACAGATACTCAGACAAGCATTCAATAACTCATATAGAAAATCATTTAGCTATTCACAAACACATGCAGCCACTTACACAGCAACAGACAGACGGATACAGACATACACCCAGTTTAGTCACTAACCCATGCATTCAGTAAGATACGTTAAATCACTCACTTATAGAGTCAGTCACGCACCTACTAAATCATCCATACAGACACTTAGACACCCACTCATTCTTCAATACGTCTTTTCCTATATATTTTAAAAATATTTAAACTTTACAGAAACACACAGTCACTGGATGATGTCATCAGTGATGTCATTTGAGATGTCATCAGTGATGTCATCAGTGATGTCACTGACCATGTCATGAGTGATGTAATATGTGACGTCATCAGCAGTGCATTGCTGGGCGCGAGTTATAGTTAGCTGAACTAACTATAACGGGGAATTTCACGGGTTTTGTACGAGTGCAATGTCCAAGTAACTATAACTGTCCCTAAAACCTATGGTTTTTCAGTGAATATATATATGTATATATATATATATATATATATATATATATATATTCACTGAAAAACCATAGGTTTTAGGGACAGTTATAGTTAGTTGGACATTTCACTCGTACAAAACCATAGAAATTCCCCCGTTATAGTTAGTTCAGCTAACTATAACTCGCGCCCCGCAATGCACTGCTGATGACGTCACATATTACATCACTCATGACATGGTCAGTGACATCACTGATGACATCACTGATGACATCTCAAATGACATCACTGATGACATCATCCAGTGACTGTGTGTTTCTGTAAAGTTTAAATATTTTTAATATATATAGGGAAAGGTGTATTGAAGAATGAGTGGGCGTATAAGTGTCTGAATGGATGATTTAGTAGGTGCGTGACTAACTCTATAAGTGAGTGATTAAACGTATCTTACTGAATGCATGGGTTAGTGACTAAACTGGGTGAATGTCTGTATCCGTCTGTCTGTTGCTGTGTAAGTGGCTGCATGGGTTTGTGAATAGCTACACGAGTGTTTATATGAGTTATTGATTGGTTGTCTGAGTATCTGTATGGGTGCCTGAGTGTTTGTGTGGGTGGGGTGTGTGCGACTCTGTGCATAGATGTGTGAGTGGGTGATTCACTGGGTGGATGGTTTCAAGAGTGCATCTGTGATAGACTGTATGGGTGGGTAAGTGTGTGTAAGAGTGTGTTAGTGAGTGAATGTATGTCCCAGTGGTACATGTGTGAGTAACTACATAGGTGAAAGGCAGTATATATGTGTGTTGGAGTATATAAATAGCTATAAGCGAGAGTGTGTGATTGTGAGAGTGACTGTATGGATGAGTGTGTGCTTGTATCAGAGATTGTATAAGAGCGTAAGAATGTGCTAGTATTTGTATGAGTAAGTGAGCTGGTGTGTGTATAACTGTATAGGTGAGTAAATGGGTGTGTGCTTAATATTTTGCATGACTGACTAGGTGTGTGAGTACCTCTATGGATGAGTGGCGGTGTGTGAGTGTTTATATAGGTGTATGAGTGCATATAATAGTCCTGTACTGAGTGACTATAAGTATGAGTGACTGTACGGGTGAGTGAGTAGATGTGTGTGTGTAGACCTAAGAATCAGTGAGTGTGTATATAGTAATTGGTGTTGGAGTGTCTATGGTTTTGACAATGGCAGTCTGTAATTTACAGTGGGTGTATCAAAAGTTATATTAGGGTGTGAGAAGATGCATGAAATTATCACGTGGATGATGTCATCAGTGATGTCATCAGTGATGTCATTTGAGATGTCATCAGTGATGTCATCAGTGATGTCACTGACCATGTCATGAGTGATGTAATATGTGACGTCATCAGCAGTGCATTGCGGGGGCGCGAGTTATAGTTAGCTGAACTAACTATAACGGGGGAATTTCAATGGTTTTGTACGAGTGAAATGTCCAACTAACTATAACTGTCCCTAAAACCTATGGTTTTTTCAGTGAATTTCAAAGGTTTTTTAAATGCTAATTTCTAACTATAACGTGTCTGAAACCTATGGTTTTTTCAGTGAATTTCAAAAAAATGTTAAATGCTAATTTCTAACTATAACGTGCCTGAAACCTATGGTTTTTTCAGTGAATTTCAAAGGTTTTTTAAATGCTAATTTCTCACTATAACGCCCTAAAACCTATGGTTTTTTCAGTGAATTTCAAAGGTTTTGTAAATGACAATTTTTAAATGTATTAATTGTTATATTTATTTTTTTGATACTGATTTACTACATTTTTTTAAACTATTTATTTTTACATATTTTATTTTAAATTACATTGTAATTACATTATACATTACATTACAAAATATACTTTCTCAGAATGAATTACTTTAGTTTAAATACTTTGCAAATAGGCAATAGACTTTTAAGTACAGAAGTTACAGTTGTTGCAATGGGCAACACAATTTCAAACACAATACAACATTGAGCTCAATGTGAATTTCTAGTTAAATGCAATTAGTAACTTTATGGATTACTTTTTTCAACCACAGGACTGGATCCTAGATTCAGTCCTGGGACATCTCCTGTAAACAGTTGAGTAAAAGCGTTTTGGTTACAGTAGTGATTTTTAATGAATATTATTGTATTTTAAAAGTTGACACTTAGAAACTTTTTCACATAGAATCACCAATGTTATCCTATGGGAGGAAATTCACTTAGCAGGTAAGTAGTGTTATCGTTACTTTTCTTACTCAGTGGTGGATCCTGGATCCAGCACTGGTGCATCTCCTGTAAACAGTTGAAAGAATGCGTTTAAGTCATACAGGCGATTTTTAAGGAATATTTGTAGTTTGTGAAAATCGACACTTTGAAACTTTTCTGCTGAAAACCAGACAATGGATTCCTATGGAAGGAAATACAAGTTACTGGTAAGTACGATTAGAATTACTTTTCAGGGTCAGTGCTGGGCTAAAAGATGCAGCACTGGGTTCTCTCCTGATAACAGGTGAGTAAATCGGAATTCATAGTTCGGCTGATTTTAGAGAAATATTATAAAGTTCCAAAACTCCACACTTAGAAGAATTTCCAAGTGAAACCAGTCAATGTTAGCCTATGGAAGGAAATTCAAGTTACTGGTAAGTACGGTTAGAATTACTTTTCAAGGTCAGTGCTGGGCTAAAAGATGCAGCACTGGGTTCTCTCCTGATAACAGGTGAGTAAATCGGAATTCGTAGTTCGGCTGATTTTAGAGGAATATTATAAAGTTCCAAAACTCCACACTTAGAAGAATTTCCAAGTGAAACCAGTCAATGTTAGCCTATGGAAGGAAATTCAAGTTACTGGTAAGTACGGTTAGAATTACTTTTCAAGGTCAGTGCTGGGCTAAAAGATGCAGCACTGGGTTCTCTCCTGATAACAGGTGAGTAAATCGGAATTCGTAGTTCGGCTGATTTTAGAGGAATATTATAAAGTTCCAAAACTCCACACTTAGAAGAATTTCCAAGTGAAACCAGTCAATGTTAGCCTATGGAAGGAAATTCAAGTTACTGGTAAGTACGGTTAGAATTACTTTTTCAAGGTCAGTGCTGGGCTAAAAGATGCAGCACTGGGTTCTCTCCTGATAACAGGTGAGTAAATCGGAATTCGTAGTTCGGCTGATTTTAGAGGAATATTATAAAGTTCCAAAACTCCACACTTAGAAGAATTTCCAAGTGAAACCAGTCAATGTTAGCCTATGGAAGGAAATTCAAGTTACTGGTAAGTACGGTTAGAATTACTTTTTCAAGGTCAGTGCTGGGCTGAAAGATGCAGCACTGGGTCTCTCCTGATAACAGGTGAGTAAATCGGAATTCGTATTTTGGCTGATTTTAGAGGAATATTTGTATGTTTCAAAAATCGACACTTAGAAACTTTTTCTGCAAAAAGCAGGCAATGATATCCTATGGAAGGAAATTCAAGTTACTGGTAAGTACGGTTAAAATTACTTTTCAGGATCAGTACTGGGCTGAAAGATGCAGCACTGAGATCTCTCCTGATAACAGGTGAGTAAATCAGAATTCGTTGTTCGGCTGATTTTAGAGGAATATTTGGACAATGGTGAAGGGAGGGGGCGGGGCCTGAGGTGACATCTGTGCAAACGCGCCCCATGGTGCGTTTAAGTTGGGGGATTAAGTCCCCTTGAATCCTGAGGGTCCCTGGGGTCCAACTAGCCCACCCTGTACCTCCAGTATGCGCCAGGAGCTGCGTTGCAGAGAGGTGTTCAGAGGTCACGCCCCTTTTGCACCTCTCTGCAACGCAGCTCTGTGGCGCTTTCTGGACGTACCTGGTGGGCTAGTTGGCCCCAGGGACCCTCAGGATTGAAGGGATTTCATTCCCCATCTTAAAATGCGCCACGGGGCCTGTTTGCACACATGTCACCTGAAGCCCCGCCCCTCCCTTCACAATTGTGCAAACGCGCCTGTGGCGCTGTTTAAGTTGGGGAATGAAATCCCCTTCAATCCTGAGGGTCCCTGGAGTCCAACTAGCCCACCATGTACCTCCAAAGCGCCACAGAGCTGCGTTGCAGAGAGGTGTAAAAGGGGCGTGGCCTCTGTACACCTCTCTGCAACGCAGCCCCTGGCGTATACTGGAGGTTCCTGGTGGGCTAGTTGGCCCCAGGGACCCCCAGTATTCAAGGGGAATTCGTTTCCCATCTGCAAACGCGCCAGGGGCGCGTTTGCAGAGTGGTGAAAAAGGGGCGTGGCCTCCAGCGCGATGCAGGTGTTTTTTTTTTTTTTTTAAAGAAGGGGGCTGTGTGGCCCCCTTCTTTTCTAATTTATTGGTCCTGGGGACCCCATCCCCCAGGGCCTGCCCCTATTTATTTTAAAAAAAAAAAAAAATTTGGAAGGGGGCCGCGTTATCCCCTCCCGAGGCTTTAATCGGCCCCGGGACCCCATCCCCGGGGCATTGCCTTTTTTTAATTTTTATTGTTTTGGAGGGGGCTGCGTTGCCCCCTCCTCAGGCCACTTATGGCCCCGGGACCCCATCCCCGGGGCCGGCCTTTGTTTTTGTTTTTTTTTTAAATTTGGGGAAGGGGTCCGTGTGGCCCCCTCCCGGGCCACTACTTGCCCTGGGACCCCATCCCCAGGGCTGGCCCTCTCCGTTGGGGACTGTGGGGGTCCCCAATCCCCCACAGTCCCGCAGGCTCCCCGCGTCCCTTGGGAGCCGGCATTGCTTTTCCACATGGGGAGCAGCTAACATGCTGCTCCCCATGTGGAAAGCAATTTGCTTTGGATATTGGGCGAGCAGGTTTCCTGCTCTCTCTTCCAATATCCAAGCAGTTTGCTATGACAGGACGGGAGCCGCGAGGCTCCCGTCCTGTCATAGCAAACTACAGTGTCCCGGGGGTAGGCACCCCGGGACACTGCAGGAGCCGACCCTGGGGGTGGTGGTCCCCAGGGCCATTACAGGCTCCAGGAGGGGGCGCGCGGCCCCCTCCCTTGATTTGCACAGCCCCGGGAGGTGGTGGTCCCGGGCGTGTGGGGGCTGAAGCCCCCACACGTTATTTAAAATTTATAAAAGAAGCCCCGGGGGTGGCGGTCCCCTGGGTTGCGGGAGGGCAGGAGAGCCCTCCCGCACCTTTTAAATTAAGCCCCGGGGGTGGCGGTCCCGGGCTTAGGGGCCTTAGAGGCCCCCATATAAACAATAAACCCACCCCCTGCATGCCCCCGGGACTTGGGCCACCCAAGGGCAAATTTGCATCGAAGCGCGGAGACCACGCTTCGATTTTTGTCCGGCAGGATCCGCGTACCCTGAGCGCATCCTGCCGATTTTTATTTAAATGCTTTTCTGCCCAGGGGTCCTTGTGGGACCCCTGAGCAGTCCTAGGGGTCAGGGTGTTTCTACCCTGCCCCTTTTGCGCTTTGCGCACTTGTTTCTGTCCCTCGGTTCTACCGAGGGATAAAATGGCTGCCAACACTTCCTGATTTGGAGTGTTGACAGCCAATTAGCATGCAGCTCGTGATCGTTAGGGTGCGCGAATCCGACGCGGCCATAGATATATATGTGATTTTCATTTTGATTTTCACAGGAACTACTGAACGGATTTACACCATTTAACAAAAAGGGTTCTTTCTGAACCAAGAACTACCTCTTTGCCAAATTTGGTGTAATTCCGTTCAGCAGTTCGGGCTGTAGCCGTGTCTAAAGTTTCCTATGGGAAAATGAATGGGGAAAACACGTTTTGGGACCCCCTTTTTCTCGGCCCCGCTGACGAATCACCTCGAAACTTTCAGGGTAGGAGCGGACCGGAGCGGGCCATAAAGTTTGAAATTTCGCGAATATTCGTCAACCTACGCAAGAGTTATTTCAAATAGAATGTCGCGGATTTCCTATGGAAAATAGGTCCTAACTATAACTATCTACTGGCGACCGCCAGTAGATAATATATATATATATATATATATATATATATATATATATATATATGCTGCAGACCAGGCACACCTATCCGTGACTAACCGACATTGAGGAAGCCGTGTGGCGAAACGCGTCTGTTGGAGGGAGGTTCTTTGCACAATAAAGCATTTTACAACGAACTCCGTGAGTGCTGTCCATTGTGGTCACGGATAGGTGTGCCTGGTCTGCAGCAGTAACGAGCGGTTCACCACCGCTGGACTTAGCACCCGGGGAAGTAAGGAGCGGCGGCGGTGACGTTCTGTGTTTAAAAAAAAATATATATATATATATATATATATTCACTGAAAAAACCATAGGTTTCAGGTACGTTATAGTTAGAAATTAGCATTTAAAAAACCTTAGAAATTCACTGAAAAAACCATAGGTTTCAGGGACGTTATAGTTAGCTGGACATTTCACTCTTACAAAACCGTAGAAATTCCACCGTTATAGTTAGTTGAGCAAACTATAACTCGCGCACCCACAATGCACTGCTCATGATGTCACATATTACATCATTCATGACATAGTCAGTGACATCACTGATTACATCACTGATGACATCTCAAATGACATCACTGATGACATCACTGATGACATCATCCAGTGACTGAGTGTTTCTATAAAATTTAAATATGTTTTATATATATGCCAAGGTTTATTGAAGAATGAATGGGTGTATAAGTGTCTGGATGGATGATTTAGTTGGTGTGTGACTGACTGTATAAGTGAGTGATTAATTGTGTCTTACTGAATGCATGTGTTAGTGACTGATACAGACATTCACACAGTTTAGTTTGTCAGTTGGTGTGTAAGCGATTGCATGGGTTGGTGAGTAGCTAAATGAGGATCTATACGGGTTATTGATTGGTTGTCTGAGTATCTGTATGGGTGCCTGAGTGTCTGTGTGAGTGGGTGGGGGGTGTAACTCTGTGCATAGATGTGTGAGTGGATGATTCACTGGGTGTATGGGTTCAAGAGTGCATCTGTGAAGAGCTGTATGGGTGGGTGAGTGTGTGTATGGGTGTGTTGGTGAGTGAATGGATGCCTCAGAGGTACATGTGTGAGTAACTGCATATGTGAAAGGCAGTATATGTGAGTGTTGGAGTGTATAAATGACTATATGTGAGAGTGAGTGATTGTGAGAGTGGCTGTATGGATCAGTGTGTGCTTGTATTAGTTATTGTAGAAGAGTGTAAGTATGTGTTAGTATATGTTTAAATAAGTGAGGTGGTGTGTGTATAACTGTACAGGTGAGTAAGTGGGAGTGTGATTGATTCTTTGCATGACAGACTAGGTGTGTGAGTAACTCTATGAATGAGTGGCGGTGTGTGAGTGTCTGTATAGATATGTGAGTGCATATGATAATGCCGTATGGATGGCTGCCTGAATGTATGAGTGACTATATGGGTGAATAAGTGGATGTGTGTGTAGAAGTAGGAATGAGTGAGTGGGTATGTACTAACTGGTATTGGTGTGTTTATGGTTTCAAAAATGATAGTCTGTATTTTAGAGTGGGTGTATCAAGGGTTATATTAGGGTGTGATGAGGTGCAACAGATTGTCATGTGGATGATGTCATCAGTGATGTCATCAGTGATGTCATTTAAGATGTCATCAGTGATGTCACTGACCATGTCATGAATGATGTAATATGTGACGTCATGAGCAGTGCATTGCGGGTGCGCAAGTTATAGTTAGCTCAACTAACTATAACAGTGGAATTTCTACGGTTTTGTAAGAGTGAAATGTCCAGCTACCTATAACGTCCCTGAAACCTATGTTTTTTTCAGTGAATTTCTAAGGTTTTTTAAATGCTAATTTCTAACTATAACGTACCTAAAACCTATGTTTTTTTGTGAATTTCAAAGGTTTTTTAAATGCTAATTTCTAACTATGACATCCCTATTAAGTCCCCTTGAATCCTGAAGGTCCCTGGTGGCCAAGTAGCCCACCAGGTACATCCAGTAACCGCCACAGACCTGCGTTTCAGAGAGGTGTTCTGAGGCCACGCCCCTTTTTACACCACGCTGCAAACACGGCTTCTGGCGCACTGCTGCTCAGAGGATGAAGTCCACTTGTGTCTTGAGGTCCTCAGGACACAAGAGGACCTCATCGCCCCACCAGCAGTGCACCAGAAGCCGCATTTGCAGAGTGGTGTAAAAGGGCGTGGCCTCGGAGCACCTCTCTGCAACGCAGCCCTGTGGCATTTACAAGAGGTACCTGGTGGACTAGTTGGCCCCCAGGATCCCTCAGGATTGAAGGGAATTAATCCCCCAACTTAAAACGTGCCGCAGGGCGCATTTGCACTGTGGTGCAGGGAGGGGGGTGGGGCCTGATGTGACAAGTGTGCAAACGCGCCCTGTGGTGCATTTTAAGTTGGGTGATTAAGTCTCCTTGAATCCTGAGGGTCCCTGAGGGCCAACTAGCCCACCAGCTACCTCCAGTAAGCGCCACAGAGCTGCGTTGCAGAGTGGTATAAAAAGGGGGCGTGACCTTGGACCACCACTCTGCAACGCAGCTCCCTGGCGCTTACTGGAGGTACCTGGTGGGCTAGTTGGCCCCCAAGGACCCCTAGGATTGAAGGTGACTTAATCCTCCAACTTAAAACGCGCAACAGGGCGCGTTTGCACACTTGTCAAATCAGGCCACGCCCCCTCCCTGCACCACTGTGCAAATGCGCCCCCTGGTGCATTGTAAATTGGGGGATTAAATCCCCTTGAGTCCTGAGGGTCCCTGGGGTCCAACTAGCCCACCAGGAACCTCCAGTAAGTGCCACAGAGCTGTGTTGCAGAGAGTTGTTAAAAGGGGCGTGGCCTTGGACCACCTCACTGCAAGGCAGCCCTGTGGTGCATACTGGAGGTACCTGGTGGGCTAGTTGGCCCCCAGGGAACCCCAGTATTGAAGGGGAATTAATTCCCCATCTTAAAACGCGACACAGGGCGCGTTTGCAGACTGTTGCTGGGAGGGGGCGGGGCCTCCGGCACGATGCCGGTCTTTTAAAAAAAAAAAAAAAAATGTAGAAGGGGGCTGTGTGGCCCCCCTTTTTTTTTCTTTTTTTGGGCCCTGGGGACTCCATCCCCCAGGGCCTGACCCCTTTTTAAAAAAAAAAAAAATCTAACCGGGAAGGGGGCCGCGTGGGCCCCCCTCCCGTGGCCAATTCCAGCCCCGGGGACCCCATCCCCAGGGCAAGGCCACATATATTTATTTATTTAAGAAGGGGAGCTCCGAGGCCCCCCTCCCGAGGCCTCTATTGGCCCCAGGGACCCCATCCCCCGGGGCCGGCCTTTATTTTTTTTATTTTTTGGGGGGGGAGGGGGGCCCGTGTGGCCCCCCTTCTGGGCCACTTCTAGCCCCGGGGACCCCATCCCCCAGGGCTAGCCCTATCCGTTGGGGACCGTGGGGGGAGCCTCAATGCCCCCACGGTCCCGCCGGCTCCCCGCCTCCTGCGGGAGCCAGCATCGCTTTTCCACACTGGAAGCTGCTGACATGCAGCTCCCCGTGTGGAAAAGCAATCTGCTTTGGATTTTGGAAGAGAGAGCAGGTTTCCCTGCTCTTTCTTCCAAAATCCAAAGCAAGTTCATGCATGACAGGGCGGGAGCCGCACGGCTCCCGCCCTGTCATAGCAAACAGCAGTGTCCCGGGTGTGGGCACCCTGGGACACTGCAGGAGCCGGCCCTGGGGGGTGGCGGTCCCCAGGGCCATGGATGGCTCCAGGAGGGGGGCCGCATGGCCCCCTCCCTACTATTTAAAGCCCCGGGGAGGTGGTGGTCCCCGGGGCTCCATAACAGACCCCCGAATTTACATAATTAGTGCCCCGGGGAGGTGGCAGTCCCTGGGGCATGTGGGGGGACTCGAGCCCCCCACACAGGTTTATTTATTTTTATTAAAAAGCCCGGGGGGTGGCGGTCCCCAGGGCAGCGGGGGGCTGTGTGCCCCCCATGAATAATTAAGAAAAGCCCCGTGGGTGGTGGTCCCTGGGGCTTGGGGGGCCTTGGAGGCCTCCCGCACATTATTTAAAGCAAGCCCCGGGGGGTGGCGGTCCCCGGGGCTGCGGGCCCCCACATATATTTTTTGGCAATGCCCCCAGGACTTGGCCCACCCGGGGGCCTCAATTAAATGAAGTGCGGGAGCCCGCGCTTCATTTTTAAAAAAATGTCGGTGGGATTCGCGACCCCAGCGCGAATTTCGCCGATTATTTAAAAAAAAAAAGCTTTTTTTGGCTCTGGGGATCCTTGTGGGACCCCCTGAGCAGGCCTGGGGTGTCAGGGTGTTTCTACCCTGCCCCCTTTTCTTTTTTTCACCTTTGTTTTACTGTTTTCTTGTGACTCGGTTCTACCGAGTCACAAGATGGCTGCCAACACTTCCTGGTTTGGAGTGTTGGCAGCCAATCACAGTGAAGCTCGTGGTTGGGAGGGTTCGCAAATCCACCTCGTCCCTATATATCGAAACTTTTATTTTTGGAATTTCTCAGCAACTACTGAACGGATTTACACCATTTAAAAAAAGGACGCTTTCTGAACCAAGCACTACCTTTTTGATAAATTTGGTGTAATTCCGTTCAGCAGTTCGGGTGTAGCCTTGGGTAAAGTTTCCTAGGGGAAATTGATTTTCCGACCTCTATTTTTTGAATTTCTCAGGAACTACTTAACGGATTTACATCATTTAACAAAAAGGACTCTTTCTGAACCAAGGGCTACCTTTTTGCAAAATGTGGTGTAATTTCGTTCAGCAGTTTGGGCTGTAGCCGTGTCTAAAGTTTCCTATGGAAAATAACATGGAGAAAACACGTTTTGGGACCCCCCTTTTTTCTCGGCCCCCACTTGACGAATCACCCCTTTTCAACTTTCAAGACAGGAGCTGACCGGAGCGCCCCACTAGTTTTGAAAATTTCGCGATGATTCGTCAAACGACGCCAAAGTTATTGAGAAAACAAAAAATGCTTTTCCTATGGAAAATAGGTCCTAACTATAACTACCTACTGGCGACCTCCAGTAGGTAATATATATATATATATATAAATATATTATCTACTGGCGGTCGCCAGTAGATAGTTATAGTTAGGACCTATTTTCCATAGGAAATCCGCAACATTCTATTTGAAATAACGTTGGCGCCGGTTGACGAATCTTCGCGAAAGCTTCCAACTTGTTGGGGCGCTCCGGTCCGCTCCTATCCTGAAAGTCTCAGGGTGATTCGTCAAGCGGGGGCCGAGAAAAAAGGGGGGGTCCCAAAATGCGTTTTCCCCATTCATTTTTCCATAGGAACCTTTCATCGCAGGTACAGCCCGAACTGCTGAACGGAATTACACCAAATTTGGCAAAGAGGTAGCCCTTGGTTCAGTGTTGTGCCTTTTACTTAAATGGTATAAATCCGTTCAGTAGTTCCTGAGAAAATCAAAAGTAAAGTCACATATATATCTGGGCGGAGCCTAACCACACATGTCATCGTGAGATCTGGTTGGCTGTCAGCACTTCATCCTGGAATTGCTGGCAGCCATCTTGGGACCAATATAAATGATAGTACCCCATTGAAATGCACTGTAGTGAATCAAAGATTTTGAGGGTTACCAAAAGGAGAACTATAAAGGGTGATAACAGACTTTAGTTACATTAGAATTCATTTGTTGATGGTACCATACTAATTTCAGGAATTGTGGTGTGTTCTAAGGTGATTTTACCCTGTGAAAAACCTTCTGCTGGGATATCATGAATCATGTTTGAGAGAAAACTATTTTCACATGCTTGTCCCATACAGTTTTGGAAGGTGCTCCAGAAGCTAAAATGAGAGCATATTTTCTGTAAATTCACATTATCTTTCTCAGTCATGTGAGAATGAAGTCTGACATTCTCAGTAAAACATGTAAATCCAACAAGGGCAGAGACTGTCAGTTGATTCCTTTGTGTTCTACTGCAGCTTCCCAGAGTGTTCTAAAGAACAATTAGAGTGCTAACAGCCTTACTTATGACAAAAGTATGGCACACCTGAAGCCATCTTGATTGGAATAAACTGGTAACACTTAAAACATTTAATTTAAAAGGAACAAAATGATGGGGTTCATTTTGTCATAGAAATTATGGTTAGTGCTGTAGAAAGAAAAATTAGGACATGTTTCAAGTGTGATCTCAAATATCTTCCTGTTATATTTCAACAGGAGCAGCCTGCCAGTTGATGCCTTTGTGTTCTACTGCAGCTTCCCAGAGTGTTCTAAAGAACAACTAGAGCGCTAACAGCCTTACTTATGACAAAAGTATGGCACACATGAAGCCATCTTGATTGGAATAAACCGGTAACACTTAAAACATTTAATTTAAAAAGGAACAAAATGAGGGGTTCTTTTTGAAATAGAAATTATGGTTAGTGCTGCAGAAAGAAAAATTAGGGCATGTTTTAAGTGAGCTCTCAAATCCTCTTCTATTTCATTAGAAAATTCTGACATGCAGACTGAAACAATCACTTTCAATACCAGCTGCAGACTTCCAGTTAACTCCCTGGTGAGCAGTAGCTTTACTACAGTGATCTAATGAGCAACTAGAGTGCTAACATTCTGAATTTATGGCAAATGTGAGACACATCTGAATGCCTTCTTGATGGAATCAAAGTAAAAACTGAAAGCATTTCCTACTGAGGAGACTGCAGTAAATGAGGAAATTAGGAAACTTCATAACAAAGAAGTCTTCCAAGATGGCCACCAGTGAAAAAAGAGCCCAAATGTAGCACAAATATTACCCAGATGTAGCCCACATATAGCCCAATGACAAAAGTGTGCAAAACACTTTTTATTTTTAGTTTTTTGCAGTTTTATGTAGTGCAGACTGGTCAGGTATTGGAGCGTTGCATCTTAAAACATGACCCCCTACACTACAAAAACACCACTGCACTACCCTAAACCCTAAAACACTACCCCCAGCACGACCCCCTATACTACACAAGCACCACTGCACTATCCTAAACCCTAAAACACTACCCCCAGCATGACCCCCTACACTACACAAACACCACTGCACTACCCTAAACCCTAAAACAATACCCCCAGCATGACCCCTACACTACCCAAACACCACTGCACTAACCTAAATCCTAAAACACAACCCCCAGCACGACCCCCTACACTACCCAAACACCACTGCACTACCCTAAAACATGACCCCCTACACTACACAAACACCACTGCACTACCCTAAACCCTAAAACACTACCCCCAGCACGACCCCCTACACTACACAAGCACCACTGCACTACCCTAAACCCTAAAACACTACCCCCAGCACGACCCCCTACACTACACAAACACCACTGCACTACCCTAAACCCTAAAACACTACCCCCAGCACGACCCCCTACACTACCCAAACACCACTGCACTAACCTAAATCCTAAAACACTACCGCCAGCACGACCCCCTACACTACCCAAACACCACTGCACTACTCTAAAACATGACCCCCTACACTACACAAACACCACTGCACTACCCTAAACCCTAAAACACTACCCCAAGCACCACCCCCTACACTACACAAGCACCACTGCACTACCCTAAACCCTAAAACACTACCCCAGCACGACCCCCTACACTGCCCGAACACCACTGCACTGCCCTAAACCCTGAAACACCAGCCCCTGCACGACCCCCTACACTGCCAGAACACCACTGCACTGCCCTAAACCCTGAAACACCACCCCTAGCATGACCCCCTACACTGCCCGAACACCACTGCACTGCCCTAAACCCTGAAACACAACCCCCTTCACGACCCCCTACACTGCCCGAACACCACTGCACTGCCCTAAACCCTGAAACACCACCCCCAGCACGACCCCCTACACTGCCCGAACACCACTGCACTGCCCTAAACCCTGAAACACTACCCCCAGCAAGACCCCTACACTGCCCGAACACCACTGCACTGCCCTAAACCCTGAAACATCACCCCCAGCAAGACCCCTACACTGCCCGAACACCACTGCCCTAAACCCTGAAACACCACCCCCAGCACGACCACCTACACTGCCCGAACACCACTGCACTGCCCTAAACCCTGAAACACTACCCCCAGCACGACCCCTAAACTGCCCGAACACCACTGCTCTGCCCAAAACCCTGAAACACCAGCCCCAGCACGACCCCCTACACTGCCCGAACACCACTGCACTGCCCTAAACCCTGAAACACCAGCCCCAGCATGACCCCCTACACTCCCCGAACACTACTGCACTGCCCTAAACCCTGAAACACCAGCCCCAGCACGACCGCCTAAACTGCCCGAACACCACTGCACTGCCCTAAACCCTGAAACACCAGCCCCAGCACGACCCCCAACAATGCCCGAACACCACTGCACTGCCCTAAACCGTGAAACACCAGCCTAAGCACGACCCCCTACACTGCCCGAACACCACTGCACTGCCCTGAACCCTGAAACACCAGCCCCAGCACGACCCCCTAAACTGCCCGAACACCACTGCACTGCCCTACACCCTGAAACACCAGCCCCAGCACGACCCCCAACAATGCCCGAACACCACTGCACTGCCCTAAACCCTGAAACACCAGCCCCTGCACGACCCCCTACACTGCCCAAACACCACTGCACTGCCCTAAACCCTGAAACACCACCCCTAGCACGACCCCCTACACTGCCCGAACACCACTGCACTGCCCTAAACCCTGAAACACCACCCCCTTCACGACCCCCTACACTGCCCAAACACCACTGCACTGCCCTAAACCCTGAAACACCACCCCCAGCATGACCCCCTACACTGCCCGAACACCACTGCACTGCCCTTAACCCTGAAACACTACCCCCAGCAAGACCCCCTACACTGCCCGAACACCACTGCACTGCCCTAAACCCTGAAACATCACCCCCAGCAAGACCCCCTACACTGCCCGAACACCACTGCCTCCTAAACCCTGAAACACCACCCCCAGCATGACCACCTACACTGCCCGAACACCACTGCACTGCCCTAAACCCTGAAACACTACCCCCAGCACGACCCCCTAAACTGCCCGAACACCACTGCTCTGCCCAAAACCCTGAAACACCAGCCCCAGCACGACCCCCTACACTGCCCGAACACCACTGCACTGCCCTAAACTATGAAACACCAGCCCCAGCATGACCCCCTACACTCTCCGAACACTACTGCCCTGCCCTAAACCCTGAAACACCAGCCCCAGCACGACCGCCTAAACTGCCCGAACACCACTGCACTGCCCTAAACCCTGAAACACCAGCCCCAGCACGACCCCCAACAATGCCCGAACACCACTGCACTGCCCTAAACCATGAAACACCAGCCTAAGCACGACCCCCTACACTGCCCGAACACCACTGCACTGCCCTGAACCCTGAAACACCAGCCCCAGCACGACCCCCTAAACTGCCCGAACACCACTGCACTACCCTAAACCCTGAAACACCAGCCCCAGCACGACCCCCAACAATGCCCGAACACCACTGCACTGCCCTAAACCGTGAAACACCAGCATAAGCACGACCCCCTATACTGCCCGAACACCACTGCACTGCCCTGAACCCTGAAACACCAGCCCCAGCACGACCCCCTACACTGCCTGAACACCACTGCACTGCCCTAAACCCTGAAACACCACCCCGTGCATGACCCCCTACACTGCCCGAACACCACTGCACTGCCCTAAACCCTGAAACACCACCCCCAGTGCGACCCCCTACACTGCCCGAACACCACTGCACTGCCCTAAACCCTGAAACACCACCCCCTGCACGACCCCCTACACTGCCCGAACACTACTGCACTGCCCAAAACCCTGAAACACCATCCCCAGCACGACCCCCACACTGCACGAACACCACTGCACTGCCCTAAACCCTGAAACACTACCCCCAGCAAGACCCCCTACACTGCCCGAACACCACTGCTGCCCTAAACCCTGAAACATCACCCCCAGCAAGACCCCCTACACTGCCCAAACACCACTGCCCTAAACCCTGAAACACCACCCCCAGCAAGACCCCCTACACTGCCCGAACGCCACTGCACTGCCCTAAACCCTGAAACACCAGCCCCAGCACGACCCCCTACACTGCCCGAACACCACTGCTCTGCCCTAAACCCTGAAACACCACCCCCTGCATGACCCCCTACACTGCCCGAACACCACTGCACTGCCCTAAACCCTGAAACACCAGGTCCAGCACGACCCCCTACACTGCCCGAACACCACTGCTCTGCCCTAAACCCTGAAACACCACCCCCTGCACGACCCCCTACACTGCCCAAACACCACTGCACTGCCATAAACCCTGAAACACCACCCCCAGCACGACCCCCTACACTACCCGAACATCACTGCACTGCCCTAAACCCTGAAACACCACCCCCTGCACAACCCCCTACACTGCCCGAACACTACTGCACTGCCCTAAACCCTGAAACACCACCCCCAGCACGACCCACTACACTGCACGAACACCACTGCACTGCCCTAAACCCTGAAACACTACCCCCAGCAAGACCCCCTACACTGCCCGAACACCACTGCACTGCACCAAACCCTGAAACATCACCCCCAGCAAGACCCCCTACACTGCCCAAACACCACTGCCCTAAACCCTGAAACACCAACCCCAGCAAGACCCCCTACACTGCCCAAACACCACTGCACTGCCCTAAACCCTGAAACACCACCCCCAGCACGACCCCCTACACTGCCCGAACACCACTGCTCTGCCCAAAACCCTGAAACACCAGCCCCAGCACGACCCCCTACACTGCCCGAACACCACTGCACTGCCCTAAACCCTGAAACACCAGCCCCAGCACGACCCCCTACACTGCCCAAACACCACTGCACTGCCCTATACCCTGAAACACCAGCCCCAGCACGACCCCCTACACTGCCCAAACACCACTGCACTGCCCTAAACCCTGAAACACCACCCCCAGCACGACCCACTACACTGCACGAACACCACTGCACTGCCCTAAACCCTGAAACACTACCCCCAGCAAGACCCCCTACACTGCCCGAACACCACTGCACTGCACCAAACCCTGAAACATCACCCCCAGCAAGACCCCCTACACTGCCCAAACACCACTGCCCTAAACCCTGAAACACCAACCCCAGCAAGACCCCCTACACTGCCCGAACACCACTGCACTGCCCTAAACCCTGAAACACCACCCCCAGCACGACCCCCTACACTGCCCGAACACCACTGCTCTGCCCAAAACCCTGAAACACCAGCCCCAGCACGACCCCCTACACTGCCCGAACACCACTGCACTGCCCTAAACCCTGAAACACCAGCCCCAGCACGACCCCCTACACTGCCCAAACACCACTGCACTGCCCTAAACCCTGAAACACCAGCCCCAGCACGACCCCCTACACTGCCCAAACACCACTGCACTGCCCTAAACCCTGAAACACTACCCCCAGCACGACCCCCTACACTGCCCGAACACCACTGCACTGCCCTAAACCCTGAAACACCAGCCCCAGCACGACCGCCTACACTGCCCAAAAACTACTGCACTGCCTTAAACCCTGAAACACCAGCCCCAGCACGACCCCCTACACTGCCCGAACACCACTGCACTGCCCTAAACCCTGAAACACCACCCCCAGCAAGACCCCCTACACTGCCCGAACACCACTGCACTAAACCCTGAAACACCACCCCCAGCAAGACCACCTACACTGGCCAAACAACACTGCACTGCCCTAAACCCTGAAACACCACCCCCTGCACGACCCCCTACACTGCCCAAACCTCACTGCACTGCCCTAAACCGTGAAACACCACCCCTCAGCACGACACCCTACACTACCCGAACACCACTGCACTGCCCTAAACCCTGAAACACCACCCCCAGCACGACCCCCTATACTGCCCAAACACCACTGCACTGCCCTAAACCCTGAAACATCACCCCCAGCAAGACCCCCTACACTGCCCGAACACCACTGCCCTAAACCCTGAAACACCACCCCCAGCAAGACCCCCTACACTGCCCGAACACCACTGCACTGCCCTAAACCCTGAAACACCAGCCCCAGCACGACCCCCTACACTGCCCAAACACCACTGCACTGCCCTAAACCCTGAAACACCACCCCCTGCACGACCCCCTACACTGCCCGAACACCACTGCACTGCCCTAAACCCTGAAACACCACCCCCAGCACGAACCCCTACACTGCCCGAACACCACTGCACTGCCCTAAACCCTGAAACACCACCCCCTGCAAGAACCCCTACACTGCCCGAACACTACTGCACTGCCCTAAACCCTGAAACACCACCCCCAGCACGACCCCCTACACTGCCCGAACACCACTGCACTAAACCCTGAAACACCACCCCCAGCAAGACCACCTACACTGGCCGAACACCACTGCACTGCCCAAAACCCTGAAACACCACCCCCTGCACGACCCCCTACACTGCCCAAACACCACTGCACTGCCCTAAACTGTGAAACACCACCCCTCAGCACGACACCCTACACTGCCCGAACACCACTGCACTGCCCTAAACCCTGAAACACCACCCCCAGCACCACCCCCTACACTGCCCGAACACCACTGCACTGCCCTAAACCCTGAAACATCACCCCCAGCAAGACCCCTACACTGCCCGAACACCACTGCCCTAAACCCTGAAACACCACCCCCAACAAGACCCCCTACACTGCCCGAACACCACTGCACTGCCCTAAACCCTGAAACACCAGCCCCAGCACGACCCCCTACACTGCCCGAACACCACTGCAGTTCCCTAAACCCTGAAACACCACCCCCTGCACGACCCCCTACACTGCCCGAACACCACTGCACTGCCCTAAACCCTGAAACACCACCCCCAGCACGACCCCCTACACTGCCCGAACACCACTGCACTTCCCTAAACCCTGAAACACCACCCCCTGCACGACCCCCTACACTGCCCGAACACTACTGCACTGCCCTAAACCCTGAAACACCACCCCCAGCACGACCCCCTACACTGCACTAACACCACTGCACTGCCCTAAACCCTGAAACACTACCCCCAGCAAGATCCCTACACTGCCCGAACACCACTGCACTGCCCTAAACCCTGAAACACCACCCCCAGCAAGACCCCTACACTGCCCGAACACCACTGCCTCCTAAACCCTGAAACACCACCCCCAGCAAGACCCCCTACACTGCCCGAACACCACTGCACTGCCCTAAACCCTGAAACACCACCCCCAGCATGACCCCCTACACTGCCCGAACACCACTGCTCTGCCCTAAACCCTGAAACACCAGCCCCAGCATGACCCCTACACTGCCCGAACACCACTGCACTGCCCTAAACCCTGAAACACCAGCCCCAGCACGACCCCTACACTGCCCGAACACCACTGCACTGCCCTAAACCCTGAAACACCACCCCCAGCACGACCACCTACACTGCCCGAACACAACTGCACTGCCCTAAACCCTGAAACACCAGCCCCAGCACGACCCCGTACACTGCCCGAACACCACTGCACTGCCCTAAACCCTGAAACACCAGCCCCGCACGACCGCCTACACTGCCCGAAAACTACTGCACTGCCCTAAACCCTGAAACACCAGCCTCAGCACGACCCCCTACACTGCCCGAACACCACTGCACTGCCCTAAACCCTCAAACACCAGCTCCAGCACGAACCCCTACTCTGCCGGAACACCACTGCACTGCCCTAAACCCTGAAACACCACCCCCAGCAAGACCCCCTACACTGCCCGAACACCACTGCACTAAACCCTGAAACACCACCCCCAGCAAGACCACCTACACTGCCCGAACACCATTGCACTGCCCTAAACCCTGAAACACCACCCCCAGCACGACCCCCTACACTGCCCGAACACCACTGCACTGCCCTAAACCCTGAAACACCACCCCCTGCACGACCCCCTACACTGCCGGAACACCACTGCACTGCCCTAAACCCTGAAACACCACCCCCAGCACGACCCCCTACACTGTCCTAACACCACTGCACTGCCCTAAACCCTGAAACATCACCCCCAGCAAGACCCCCTACACTGCCTGAACACCACTGCCCTAAACCCTGAAACACCACCCCCAGCAAGACCCCCTACACTGCCCGAACACCATTGCTCTGCCCTAAACCCTGAAACACTAGCCCCAGCACGACCCCCTACACTGCCCGAACACCACTGCACTGCCCTATACCCTGAAACACCACCCCCAGCATGACTCCCTACACTGCCCGAACACCACTGCACTGCCCTAAACCCTGAAACACCAGCCCCCAGCAAGACCCCCTACACTCCCCGAACACCACTGCACTGCCCTAGACTCTGAAACACCAGCCACAGCAAGACCCCCTACACTGCCCGAACACCACTGCACTGCCCTAAACCCTTAAACACCAGCCCCAGCATGACCCCCTACACTGCCCGAACACCACTGCACTGCCCTAAACCCTGAAACACCAGCCCCAGCACGACTACCTACACTGCCCGAACACCACTGCACTGCCCTAAACCCTGAAACACCAGCCCCAGCACGACCCCCTACACTGCCCGAACACCACTGCACTACCCTAAACCCTGAAACACCAGCCCCAGCACTACCCCCTACACTGCCCGAACACCACTGTACTGCCCTATACCCTGAAACACCAGCCCCAGCACGACCCCCTACACTGCCCGAACACCACTGCACTGCCCTAAACCCTGAAACACCACCCCTTCATGACCCCCTACACTGCCCGAACACCACTGTACAGCCCTAAACCCTGAAACACCACCCTCTGCACCACCCCCTACACTGCCCGAACACCACTGCACTGCCCTAAACCCTGAAACACCACCCCCAGCGTGACCCCTTTACTGCTCGAACACCACTGCACTGCCCCAAACCCTGAAACACCACCCCCAGCACGACCCCCTACACTGCCCGAACACCACTGCCCTAAACCCTGAAACACCACCCCTGCACGACCCCCTACACTGCCCGAACACCACTGCACTGCCCTAAACCCTGAAACACCACCCCCTGCACGACCCCCTACACTGCCCGAACACCACTGCACTGCCCTAAACCCTGAAACACCACCCCCAGCATGACCCCCTACACTGCCCGAACACCACTGCACTGCCCTAAACCCTGAAACACCACCCCCTGCACGACCCCCTACACTGCCCGAACACTACTGCACTGCCCTAAACCCTGAAACACCACCCCCAGCACGACCCCCTACACTGCACTAACACCACTGCACTGCCCTAAACCCTGAAACACTACCCCCAGCAAGATCCCCTACACTGCCCGAACACCACTGCACTGCCCTAAACCCTGAAACACCACCCCCAGCAAGACCCCCTACACTGCCCGAACACCACTGCCCTAAACCCTGAAACACCACCCCCAGCAAGACCCCCTACACTGCCCGAACACCACTGCAATGCCCTAAACCCTGAAACACCACCCCCAGCATGACCCCCTACACTGCCCGAACACCACTGCTCTGCCCAAAACCCTGAAACACCAGCCCCAGCATGACCCCCTACACTGCCCGAACACCACTGCACTGCCCTAAACCCTGAAACACCAGCCCCAGCACGACCCCCTACACTGCCCGAACACCACTGCACTGCCCTAAACCCTGAAACACCAGCCCCGCACGACCGCCTACACTGCCCGAAAACTACTGCACTGCCCTAAACCCTGAAACACCAGCCTCAGCACGACCCCCTACACTGCCCGAACACCACTGCACTGCCCTAAACCCTCAAACACCAGCTCCAGCACGACCCCCTACACTGCCGGAACACCACTGCACTGCCCTAAACCCTGAAACACCACCCCCAGCAAGACCCCCTACACTGCCCGAACACCACTGCACTAAACCCTGAAACACCACCCCCAGCAAGACCACCTACACTGCCCGAACACCATTGCACTGCCCTAAACCCTGAAACACCACCCCCAGCACGACCCCCTACACTGCCCGAACACCACTGCACTGCCCTAAACCCTGAAACACCACCCCTGCACGACCCCCTACACTGCCGGAACACACTGCACTGCCCTAAACCCTGAAACACCACCCCAGCACGACCCCCTACACTGTCCTAACACCACTGCACTGCCCTAAACCCTGAAACATCACCCCCAGCAAGACCCCCTACACTGCCTGAACACCACTGCCCTAAACCCTGAAACACCACCCCCAGCAAGACCCCCTACACTGCCCGAACACCACTGCACTGCCCTAAACCCTGAAACACCACCTCCAGCACAACCCTCTACACTGCCTGAACACCATTGCTCTGCCCTAAACCCTGAAACACTAGCCCCAGCACGACCCCCTACACTGCCCGAACACCACTGCACTGCCCTATACCCTGAAACACCACCCCCAGCATGACTCCCTACACTGCCCAAACACCACTGCACTGCCCTAAACCCTGAAACACCAGCCCCAGCAAGACCCCCTACACTCCCCGAACACCACTGCACTGCCCTAGACTCTGAAACACCAGCCCCAGCAAGACCCCCTACACTGCCCGAACACCACTGCACTGCCCTAAACCCTTAAACACCAGCCCCAGCATGACCCCTACACTGCCCGAACACCACTGCACTGCCCTAAACCCTGAAACACCAGCCCCAGCACGACCACCTACACTGCCCGAACACCACTGCACTGCCCTAAACCCTGAAACACCAGCCCCAGCACGACCCCCTACACTGCCCGAACACCACTGCACTACCCTAAACCCTGAAACACCAGCCCCAGCACTACCCCCTACACTGCCCGAACACCACTGTACTGCCCTATACCCTGAAACACCAGCCCCAGCACGATCCCCTACACTGCCCGAACACCACTGCACTGCCCTAAACCCTGAAACACCACCCCCTTCACGACCCCCTACACTGCCCGAACACCACTGTACAGCCCTAAACCCTGAAACACCACCCCCTGCACCACCCCCTACACTGCCCGAACACCACTGCACTGCCCTAAACCCTGAAACACCACCCCAGCGCGACCCCCTTACTGCTCGAACACCACTGCACTGCCCCAAACCCTGAAACACCACCCCCAGCACGACCCCCTACACTGCCCGAACACCACTGCCCTAAACCCTGAAACACCACCCCTGCACGACCCCTACACTGCCCGAACACCACTGCACTGCCCTAAACCCTGAAACACCACCCCTGCACGACCCCCTACACTGCCCGAACACCACTGCACTGCCCTAAACCCTGAAACACCACCCCTGCACGACCCCCTATACTGCCCGAACACCACTGCACTGCCCTAAACCCTGAAACACCACCCCCTGCACGACCCCCTTTACTGCTCGAACACCACTGCACTGCCCCAAACCCTGAAACACCACCCCCAGCACGACCCCCTACACTGCCCGAACACCACTGCCCTAAACCCTGAAACACCACCCCTGCACGACCCCCTACACTGCCCGAACACCACTGCACTGCCCTAAACCCTGAAACACCACCCCCAGCACGACCCCCTACACTGCCCGAACACCACTGCACTGCCCTAAACCCTAAAACACCACCCCCAGCACGACCCCCTACACTGCCCGAACACCACTGCACTGCCCTAAACCCTAGAACACTACCCCCAGCACGACCCCCTACACTACCCGAACACCACTGCACTACCCTAAACCCTAAAACACTCCCCCCAGCACGACCCCCTACACTACCCGAACACCACTGCACTGCCCTAAACCCTAAAACACTCCCCCCAGCACGACCCTCTACACTACCTAAACACCACTGCACTGCCCTAAACCCAGAACACTACCCCCGCATGACCCCCTACACTACCCAAACACCAATGCACTACCCTAATCCCTAAAACACTACCCCCGCAAGACCCCCTACACTACCCAAAGACTACTGCACTACCCTAAACTCTAAAACACTACCCCCGCACGACTCCCTACACTACCCAAAGACCACTGCACTACCCTAAACCCTAAAACACGACCTCCTACACTACACAAACACCACTGCACTACCCTAAACCCTAAAAAACTACCCCCAGCACGAACCCCTACACTACCCAAACACCACTGCACTACCCTAAACCCTAAAACACTACCCCCAGCAGTACCCCCTACGCTACCCAAATACCACTGCACTACCCTAAACCCTAAAACACTACCCCCAGCAGTACCCCCTACACCACCCAAACACCATTGCACTACCCTAAACCCTAAAACACTACCCCCAGTAGTACCCCCTACACTACCCAAACACCACTGCACTACCCTAAATCACTACCCCCAGCACGACCCCCTACACTACCCAAACACCACTGCACTACCCTAAACCCTAAAACACTACCCCCAGCACGACCCCCTACACTACCCAAACACCACTGCACTACCCTAAACCCTAAAACACTCCCTCCAGCACAACTCCCTACACTACCCAAACACCACTGCACTACCCTAAACCCTAAATCTACCCCCAGCATGACCCCCTACACTACACAAACACCACTGCACTACCCTAAAACCTAAAACACTACCCCCAGCACGACCCTCTTCACTACCTAAACACAACTGCACAATTTGTTACAGGCGTTGCAACGCAGGCCTGTGGTGCTTACTGGAAGTACCTGGTGGGCTAGTTGGGCCCCAGGGACCCTCAGGATTCAAGGTGACCTAATCCCCCAACTTAAAACGCGCCACGGGGCGCGTTTGCACAGTGGTGAAGGGAGGGGGCGGGGCCTCAGGTGACATGTGCGCAAACACGCCCTGTGGTGCGTTTTAAGTTGGGGAATTAATTCACTTTGAATCCTGGGGGCCAACTAGCCCACCAGGTACCTTCAGTAAGCACAACAGAGTTGCGTTGCAGAGAGGTGAAAAAGGTGCGTGGCCTCGGAACGCCTCTCTGCAACTCAGCTCTGTGGTCCTAACTGTAGGTACCTGGGGGCTAGTTGGGCCCCAGGGACCCTCAGGATTCAAGGGGACTTAATCCTGCAACTTAAAACGCGCCACGGGGCGCGTTTGCACACATGTCACCTCAGGCCCCCTCCCTTCACCACTGTGCAAGCGCGCCCTGTAGCGCGTTTTAAGAGGTAGTTTTAATCCCCCTGCCCTATTATGTACTAGGGACTTGCAGAGGAGGTCATGCTAATCACAGGGTACCCCAACGCATAGTGTTCCCTAGTGTATGTAGGTGTTTTCACTGTATTCTAAGTGTCTTTTAGCATAGCACTGGCTCTGGTTAGTCAGAGTCAGTTACCACCAGTACCCATCTGAAAAAGTTGTGGGCACAGGATGATTTTGCAACAAGGCCTCTTTCTGCTCCTCTGTTGGTTCTTTCTGCACATCTTTTGCTTCTTTCTGTGCGTTTTTTCTTCTTTCTTCACATGTCCTACCTCTGTTGGCATAGTTAGAAACTAGCATTTAAAAAACATTTGAAATTCACTGAAAAAACCATAGGTTTTAGGGACAGTTATAGTTAGTTGGACATTTCACTCGTACAAAACCATAGAAATTCCCCGTTATAGTTAGTTCAGCTAACTATAACTCGTGCCCCGCAATGCACTGCTGATGACGTCACATATTACATCACTCATGACATGGTCAGTGACATCACTGATGACATCACTGATGACATCTCAAATGACATCACTGATGACATCATCCATGTGATAATTTCATGCATCTTCTCACACCCTAATATAACTTTTGATACACCCACTCTAAATTACAGACTGCCATTCTCAAAACCATAGACACTCCAACACCAAAAACTACATACCCACTCACTGATTCTTAGGTCTACACACACATCCACTCACTCACCCGTACAGTCACTCATACTTACAGTCACTCAGTACAGGACTATCATATGCACTCATACACCTATATAAACACTCACACATCGCCACTCATCCATAGAGGTACTCACACACCTAGTCAGTCATGCAAAAAATTAATCACACACCCATTTACTCACCTATACAGTTATACACACACCAGCTCACTTACTCATACAAATACTAGCACATTCTTACGCTCTTATTCAATAACTGATACAAGCACACACGCATCCATACAGCCACTCTCACAATCACACACTCTCACTTATAGCCATTTAAATACTCTAACACACATATATACTGCCTTTTACATATGTAGTTACTCGCACATGTACCACTGAGATATACATTCACTCACTAACACACCCATACACACACTCACCCACCCAAGCAGTCCATCACAGATGCACTCTTGAAATCATGCACCCAGTGAATCACCCACTCACATATCTATGTATAGAGTCACACACACCCCACCCACACAAACACTCAGGCAGCCATACAGATACTCAGAGAACCAATCAATAACCCATATAGACACTCATGTAGCTATTCGCAAATCCATGCATCCACTTACACACCAACAAACAGACGGATACAGACATTCACACAGTTTAGTCACTAACCCATGCATTCAGTAAGATACGTTTAATCACTCACTTGTAGAGTCAGTCACTCACGTACTAAATCATCCATTCAGACACTTATACACCCACTCATTCTTCAATACACCTTTCCCTATATATATTAAACATATTTAAACTTTACAGAAACACACAGTCACTGGATGATGTCATCAGTGATGTCATCAGTGGTGTCATTTGAGATGTCATCAGTGATGTCATCAGTGATGTCACTGACCATGTCATGAGTGATGTAATATGTGACGTCATCAGCAGTGCATTGCGGGGCGTGAGTTATAGTTAGCTGAACTAACTATAACGGGGGAATTTCTATGGTTTTGTACGAGTGAAATGTCCAACTAACTATAACTGTCCCTAAAACCTATGGTTTTTTCAGTGAATATATATATATATACACACACCTTTGGCCTTATGTACTCGTGTGGTGCAATAATACCAATGAGATATGCTGCATTAAACGTATAGAAGGTGCATTTATAGTGTGTTTTTTGAGTGTATGTGTGCATATTAACACTTTTTCCATTTTCAGAGACATCTGGATTGCTGATAATAATCTTCAATCAGTTGAGATTGGAAGGTGGTGAGCTAAAATGTGTTTAATGCAGTGCATTCGCCAGGGATTAGTGAGAATGAATTGTATATGTGCTCAATGCTTTCTTTATAAATTGTTACTAGTTGTCATTTTTGGTTAATAATATAAGTATTAGTTTAATATGCTACATATAAAAGTACAGTATCATTTCTAGATTATATGTAGGCTGTAGAAATTAAATGCATTTAAAGAAAAGTGTTAAGTTAGCATGATTGTGGGCCTTAAGCTTACAGTCGAGACAATTAATACTAACCTGAAAGTTGTTTCCTGCATGTTTTCTCCTCCACAGCTGCAGACCAAAGGCATTCATTAGTTAGTAAAGAGCTCATTGTATTTCAGAAATAGTGAGGGAGGAAGAACTGGCAAGGACAAATAATTTTAATGAAGAACAAAAGGAGTGTTACCAGTTGGCACTATCAGATGAAGGGAGGGATGCAAGGATGCCTTGAAAGCAGAGACTGGAATATGGGAGTAGTGTTCAAGGTGCCAAGTTCTTTCTTGGGAACTGGAAAAGTACTATGATGCGTATGCATATTTCTCAAATGTTCTTTGTGCATTTTAATTAGTGAACCCATCTTGGGTTTGGTTAGATTTTGAGAGGTAAAGATCTCTCTTGTCATCTCTGATTGTATGACTTCATGCTATACTGAATCCTTCCCTATAGAACTTCTGCAGAGTGTCTGATGCTGACTCCTTTCTTGCTTCCTTGATTCAATAGGGTTTACCCTAGCCTTAGGTTAGTTAAAAAGGTTTAGTAGATGTTGTGAATCTTTTCCATGTATGGGGAGAATGATCAAAACCATTCATCTAGTCATCAAATCCTAATCTTTAACTTTTGCATTGCTGCCACAGAAATTCTTATATGCTCCTTGCTGTTGAGGACCAATATTGTACCCCACTTTGGTCTTCCTTTGATAAACCTGTACTTTCATAGCGTGTTTTTGAGATTGATATATTTTAGTCTGGCTTTGAGTTTGTAATCACCCTTCTGACTTCAAGCTACTGACCCAGAACTTTATTGTGTGGTCCTAATGGTCACACTGTAGCTTAAGATTGAAATTGTTGCTAACCCCTTTTCCTCTCAGGCTTCTAAAAAGGTCTTCTGACCAGAGTAAACTGGAAGAATCAGCGCAGAGCATTCTCATATTTGAGCAGGTTTTGAGCATGTTTTCAATTATGTCCTACTTACACATCTAATCTAATTTGAATGCATTTGTTTCTAAGCCTTGATATTGGCTCTGGGGAAAGAAATAACCTTTTTGTTTTGAGCTTACTCCTGAGTCATTATGATTGAAGAGTTTCTTTAAGCATGTGGATGCATGGTTTTTATCTGTCCCCCCTGTTTCCTTGCTCTCACTTGGGAAGTCACTGATTTTGTGCTCCCCCCCAATAATGTGAATCTGCTTGAAGATGCCAAGCTGCACTTTTTGTTTTATATTGTCCTGCGAATTGAATAAACAAATAAAAAAATATATATTTAAAAAAAAGATTGAAGAGTTTCTAGATAATGTAGAAACTAAAGAAATATGAGAAGGAACAAAGTAATCATACATAGCTTATGTCAGCCATCATCGTTACATACAAAACAACACATAAAATAAAACACACATTTTATTATTTTACATTAAATTATCTTTGCACAAACTTTCTCATATTAGGTAAGCATCTTCAAAACATTGCTTTTTCCAAATGAAAATTTCAGTGAATGGCTTGCATTTGATTAAATGTTTAACAAACTGGCATTCAGTTATGAGAAATGAGGTGGACTCATTCTTCTTAGTAATTTGTTAGTTAATCCAAACACCACATATTAACAACGGCAATAATAATGAAAATAATAATTTGTTTCTTTACAGCGCTAGATAATGCACTTCACCCTCTTCTGAGTCATATGTTCAATAACTAATTTTCACTCAGACACAAAAATATTTAGCATCTAAAATTCAGGCACCATATGCAATTTACGAAAGGTATAAAATTTGCTCCATTTTCCATTAGCAAGATTTTACAGACAGAAGTGGTCTGTGGTTTTGCATTTTTGTAAAATGTATGAGAAAGTTCCCTGTACTATTTTGACTGTTTCCATCCATATGTTATTTGAAGCAATAAAATAATAATGGCATGTACATGTGTTATGATTATCAAACATTCATGATTATCATATTCAAGCACCTCAAGGAAGAAAGGTTGAGTCGGCCTTTCTGAGATTCAAACCTCTGGCAGACAAGTGGAGTACAGATGTTTGTCATGCTATTTAATCACTGAAGCCTGATTACGACAGGCCCATTAACCTCCTTTTTGAGTGCAAATTTGGTTTTGTGCTCAAAACAGGATTACTAACGGACCTTAACTTGTGGGTGTTTGCACCTGTGATTTTCTTTAGGAAAAAACACATGGAAATTGTGGTTAATTGTGCAAATGTTCTGTTTACGCATGTGGTAATGAGGAAAAAATTTTTTGCTTTGAAATGCCGTTATCATATATGCATAACTGAGCATAATTTGCGTAGCATTAAATTTACATACTCCATGCTATCTCTAAATGAGGACCAGTAATTAGTAGTGAGAGGATATGTCAGTACTGGTATTGCACCAGAATATAATTTAGATAATATCATGGGACCAAAAGAAATTGGGTTACTGATTGAGGGGATGAAACACTGTTCAAGCAGCAACCACAATTCTTATCAGGGTGAAACACAAGCAAATCCCAAATTAACCTGTGTTTGTAGCTTGGCACAAAAGCAGTCAGGCTTAGCTTAGAGGCAGTGTGTAAAGTATGTATGCAGCACAACAACAAAAAATAAAGTGAAAACACAACACAAGAAAAATTCCACACCAATTTAGGAAAATAGAGTACAGTTTCATCAATGATTTGACACCAAACGAACAAAAATCCAATTAGCAGAACTGAAGTTATGCGATTTGGAAGATTTACGCAAAAATAGTGCTTACAAGCACTAAGTGTTAACTGTGGTTATCTGGTCACACCGGACTGGGACAAAGTCACAAGTTCAGGCTGACCACAATGGACAGCAGACCAGATGCGTGGGCAAGTTAGGCCTGCTGAACAAAGATTTTTTAAATCCTGGTTGTGAAGCGTTGCAAGGTCCTGCTTTGAGGATGCATCGTGGAGTGGCGGTTCTGATGAGCTGCGATGCAAGGTCCTGCATCGAGGTTGTCTTGCGAAGCAGCAATTATAGGGATCTGCGGGCATGTAATGCAAGTTCCTGCGGCAAGGATGAGTCATCCAGCGGCAGTTTCGAGGAGTTGCAGGACCTGCTAAGTGAGGTCCTGCATTGTGGAGGAGTCATGCAGTGATCGTTCAGGAGCACTGCAGGATCCTGCATTGGGGATAGGTCACACAGTGGTGGTTCCGAAGTGGAGATGCAGAGAGATATGTTGTGCTGAATCGGTTCTGCCCAAAAGACCCCAGCATGGCAGGCAAAGCACCTGCACGCCCACTTCCAAGGTCCAGGTCTAGCTTGGCACCACTTGGGGTACAAGACTCACAGCAGGCAGAGTCCAAGTGCAGGGTTCAAGGTGGTTGGATCCTTTTCTGTCCCTGAGGCTTTGATCAGGACACCAGCCAACTACCCGTTGGAGTCACTCTAGTGGTCCTGGGTTCAAGATGCATGTCCAGTCCTTCTCACTCAGGCAGCAGGGCAGCGGAGTAGCAGTCCTTCTTGCAGTTGAGGAGCAGATCAGTCCTTCTTCTGAATCTTCCACAGGTCCATATGTGGACTGAAGGTTGGGCCCGAGGGTCCACTATTTATAGCAGGTGCCAGCTTTAAAGTTGGGAAAGCTTCAAGAATTCTCTTCCTACAGAGGTGTCTGGAATATCCTGCCTCACTGCCCTGGGCCCAGCTTGTCTAGGGGCACAAAAGACTTGTGTGTGGAAGGTGACAGTCCCGCCCTCCTATGAAGTCAGAGATGGCCCATCCTGCCAACATCTATTCCCCCTCTTGTCTCACTGTCTGGGAGCAATGCACAAAGACCAACTGCCAGGTACAGCTAGTCATGTGATCAAGGACACAGGCTGCAGGCACCAAATGGTTGGGACAAGAAAATGTCAACTTTCTAAAAGTGGCATTTTCAAAATTGTGACTTAAAATCCAACTTTACTAGTAAAGAAGGATTTAAATTACAATTTTTTAGAGACTAAACTCGACATTCCCATCTGTTCCCAACTGAAAATCGCTTATTAAATGTAATAAGGTAACCCAATGTTATTTGTGGGAGAGGCAGGCCTTGTAGTGGTGTAAAATAAATGTAAGAGGTTTTTCTCTACCAGGACATGTAAAAGTTAAAAGTACCTATCCACCTTTTTAAATACACTGCACACTGCATTATGGACTGTTTAGGCCTTTCCTAGGGGTGACTTATATGCATTAAAAAGGAAGGTTTAGGCCCAGCAAAAGGTTTATTTTGGCAGGTTGAAAAGTCCTGCAACATGTTTAAAAGGGCTACGTAAATGGGCGGCACTATAAATGCTGCAGGCCCACTAGTAGCATTCAATGTATAGGTCCTGGGTTTATGTAGTACCACCTTTCTGGGAACTTATAAGTAAATTAAATGTGCCAATTGGATATAGGCCATTGTTAAAATGTTTTAGGGAGAGAGCACAAGTGATTTAGCACTGGTTAGCAGTGGTAAGGTGTGGAGAGTCCTAAGGACAGCGAAAACGAATTCAGCAAAAACAGGAGAATTGAAGGTACAACTTTGGGGGAAAACCACACCAAGGATGTCAGGTCCAAAACAAGGCCTTAATATTGAGACCCAAAATATAATGAATGTAAGTATATAGCGGAAAGTATCGGTTTAATGTGCTTAACTGTATATATATTTACCTTGACGATATAAATGTCTAAGGTATGTTGAGGTGGACAAAAGAAGGGTAAACATATTCTCACCTATATGCACTTACCTTCTCAATATTTTAGCTCGACGCAAGTTTTCTACTAGTTATTTTGACAAAGAATCACAGAAATCTGTGTATCATATTCTAGACATAATCGTCCCGAGTTCACAATGCAACCGCTTGCGTGTATGCTTCTTCTCTCTAAACTCCTCCTCAGAGAAACTACACATGGACAAGACAAAGCCAGAGAAACGACCAAAAGCTGCATGCGTGGCATCAATCAGTGTTATTTGAGTGGGACATGCTGTGCTTCTGGTGATACACTTATACAGTAAGTGATAAGCCATAACATATGGTATTCATTTACTTTCCATTCTGAAAGCAATACAGTCAAGGAAATGAATGTTCCTGTTTGTTCTCTGACCTACTGTTTGCAGGTTAAGCAGCATGCTTTATCTGCGTTTGTCAGTTTTTACAGGCATCCAGTTCCTGGACTGGAGTATTGACGAATACTTAAAAATGGAGTTTTTAATAATGTATAGCGCATTAAACATGCAACCATTTTACTTGGCAAGAAAGGAGTGTTATATGTTTTCTCTGTTGTAGCTCTTTCATTTACAAACATATTTGTCAAGTCCTCCGCTAAGAATAATGCCAGGATGCAGTTCCACATCATTCTTGTTAATGGGGCTGTCTTAGTGTTACAGTAAACAACTATAACTCTTGTGTATCCGTCATCCTGAACCATGGTTAGATTTTTCCAGCATCAAATTAGGGGAGCCTCAGATTTTTTATTTAGAGGCAACGACAATACCTACCCCGCTGAACACACCGAGCTTCACGACGTAGGGATTCGAGTGTTCAATAGCAGTATAACATGCGAAATGTTTCGGTGTCTTTATTGCACATCAGTCAATCGTTTAAAACCCCACCTTTCAGAGGCAGAGAATGTTATTTCGAATAAATGACTTTCAACGAGAAATACGAATTTCATTAGTCCTGTCACATGCGAATTCCATCCGATTGGAGGCCTATTTGCTGCCTGGTTTACTTCCCTCAAGCAAATTAGTATCTCGGGATTTTATTGTGTTTGGATAAGGACTGACACGAATCATACTGCTAAGATTTCCCATTGTCCTTCTTCACTTGTCCAATGAGAAGTAAAAGAAAATTTAAAATTCTACTTTCAATCGGTGGACATAGTTAGCTCTACCTTAAAGAGAACAGATTAAAAAAATCTCTCTTCCACATTCTTAAATCGGATACTAAATACAAGCCCCACTTATCAGCCTTGATATGATAGCTACAAATACACATGGCTTAAAATATTGTGCAAGTGATTACATTACCATTAATGCAGCAAATGAGAGGGGTATGAATATGGGTTTAATTATTGGTTTCAGTGTGTATTGTTTCATAATGGTCTTTTAATTTTGTATTTATTTATTGGTATGAATTTTGTGAGCTTATAATCATTGTGTTTGACGAGGTTGTTAGGGTTTGCATGGTTATTCAGCCAGTTATGGATTGAAAAGCTAACCATAACTGGCAAATTTCTTTTCAGAGTTCTTTTCAGAATTGAGTCACAACCATGACTATACTTTAGAGTATGTTTATGTAAATTTGAGTGATTGTTTAAAGTGTTTTAACCAAAGCTTACCATAACTCTATATTAACATGCATTTATTCTATTTTTTTTGATGATATACTACATCCAGTTTGCAACCCACATTAATAGCCTGATGCGGAAAACCCTGTGGACAACAGCAACTGTGTATGGCCTTTGGACATTCACAACAGGGTTTGGTCACACACTTTGCCCAAAAGCTGCTTTGACAGCCCCCTCTCAAACTGCAGTAGTGCAAAGCCTTTGGGTGTGTGCAAAGAAAAGTTGACAACGCCCGCGGCACTCATCCTGTGGCCGAGTACAACTGAGGTTTGCCACAAAGCCTGACCAACAGCAAGAATGATCACCTTATCTACAAAAAACGTAGGGGCATATCATCAACGGCCAGCGATAATTATCGCTGGCCGTGTTTAGCGTGCAGAAAATTAACGCCGCCTATTGCCGGATTCTATCGCCCGGTGAGTGCACTATCAGCAATGCGCATCGCTGAGGCGATAGAAAGCCAGGCAAAAGCGGCGGAAAGAGTCAAAATCGCCGGAATTCCAGCGATAGAAAACCGCGTTAGAGAAAACCTTGTAGATAGGGAGACGTGGACTCAGCATAACAATCCACCTCCCATTATAGATATGGCTTAGTAAGAAAAATAGCAGGCGTTACAAACCAGCGAAATACCCGGTTAGCGCTGATTAATATCGCTATGCGTGTTACCGATACACAGTTGTAAATAGAGAGAAGCTGGGTTAGCGATAATATCCCATGTTGTTTCACGGGACACGCCTCCCTTGCATCTCATTAGCTATGCAAGGCGATGCGATGTTGAAACCAGCGCTAATCCCATTGAACACGCGTTAGCGTGCTCTTGTAAATAAAGCGATATTTTTATCGTCGCATTTCGTCCGAAAACGGACGCAAACGCGGCGATAAAAATATCGCTAGCCCTTGATAATATGCCCCGTATTCTTTATACATCAAGTAGACACTTTGAATGCACAAAATATATATTTTTTTCATGTCGAATTTTGTGTGGAAATACTATTATTGATTTATTGAAGAATGTAAACTTTATTCATTAAAAAATTCTCTTTTGGTTAAAATACTGTCCCTGATATATCTACAATAGGAATCATTCAAACATCATACTGTCACTTTGCAGGGCCAACATAACAATATCAAAATAATATCCACAATATGGGGCATATTTAAAAACTGCAGATTGTAGAATCGCAGATAATTTATACAAAGAGGCTGAGGCAGTAAATCATTGCACCTACCACTTTGGTGAGTAGAAATCACAATAGATCAAAATGGTGCACGGACCAGGAAAGCCAGCACCTTTTTCCTCCCTTTCAGGAAAAAAAATGTTTTCCTTACACAAATTACAAATTTTCAATGGTCCAGCACAACACTTCAGCATACATTGTATACAATTCCAAACAATTCCACTCAATTGATTAACACGATGCACAGACTCCATATATTGACTCCATATATTTGGTCTGAAGAAATTTCTTTATTCATGATCATCTTCTTTTTGTTAAATTTCTCTTCTATAGTTCAAATGTAGCCAGCATGTTTCATCACAAGGACTTCTTCAAGGCTACAACAACATACATGAAATACAATTTTATAAAACCTATACATAGAATTTTGTTTTTTAGAAATAAAATAATCATATTTAGAAAAGAAAAAAGAAGTGACAGAGAACATTTAAAAGCAAATTTACCATAAAAAGTGAATATAACACACATTTATTGACCAACATACTACAATACCCTAGACAACTGCTATGTAATTTGATTGGTTGTTACGCCAATCTCTAATTGAACTATCACCATGCATTAAAGTATCGCCAGAAACCAATAAATGTTATACTCAAAATTATTTATTTTTCTTATGAGGCCATGCGCAACGGTATAATCATCAATACATGCTCAATGTTTGTAACCATCCATGTGCAATTCTTATTCATTCTGTATCAAGTTTGGCCCAAAGATTACATATAGTGTTACCATAAGGGGACGTTCTCTTACCGCACCGCACCGGATATCGGGGTTGGAGCCACGCCAGGGACTGCATTTCCCAGGCTCCCCCGCAACGCCACAAGACTGACCCTGTCTTCTGCGCCCGGAGGCGCATAAATTAGGCTGAGAGCTCCCGCTGCGCGGGACGCTCTCTTACCGCACCGCACTGGACATCGGGGTTGGAGCCGAGCCAGGGCCTGCATTTCCCAGGCTCCCCCGCAACGCCACAGCGCTGACCCTGTCTTCCGCGCCTGGAGGCGCATAAATTAGGCTCAGAGCTCCTGCTGCGCGGGACGCGTGCCGGCCATGCCCGGGCAAAGCCCGGGCCAAGAGCTGGCCCATCCTTGCCCGTCACTGACCGGAGGTGGCATGCCCCCCCCTCTAACATCCAGCATCTGAAATCCATCAGCAGTTTGTGACCCATTCACAACTTTTAATGTAAGTGAAGCGCACTTCATACCTCATACTGTGTGGCCAGTGTCTGCGACTGTGACTGTGGCTGGGAGCACCTCCTCCGGAGAACACCTGACGGAAGGGAAGGATGCCAGGGAGCAACGGTTACTGAGACGGAGGGTAGAGGTGGATGTCTGAATGGTGGTGTTAATTAAAAGGAAGGATGCACCTTATACGCTTTGTTAGCCTGTACAACCTCCTGTTTGTGCCCACTGCACGCTGGGGGGACTGCGGTATCCCAGGCGGTGTCACACTCCAGAGAGAGAGTGAATGAGGGAGGGGCTTTCCACCTAGGCTCCAACAGAGGCTGGACAATCCCTCTTTCACCGGGGTCCTTGACGAAGGAGAGCTGGTGAGGGTACCATCTTATTCTGGCAGGTGGTTGACTGTTTGGGTTAAGACTTTTGACCTGCCTCCTTGCTGGGTAGACTCTTGGAAAGGGAATAAAACAGAACAAAAACAAAAGGGTGGCTGCCATGTGTAAATCCCCCTTAGGAAGTCTGTATAATTGTGTAATCTGGGTGATCTTGCCCCCCTGGATGGTGTTGCGAATTTAACAACTGTGGTGGGAAAGTAAGGGGAATACCTCCTTTTTTATTTGAATTTTGTTCAGGGGATCTTGTGCTACTGAACCTCGGGGTGTAATTTTATCTCTGTAATACAAGGGAAATTATAGCCTATTATTTCCTTGAATTTGGTATCCTATTTACCCTATATTCTTAATAACTGCTCTGACCGAGTGATGGGTAAACGTAAGACCACGCCAGTTGTAAAATCTACAGGCACCACCCTAGATAGTTTTCTCCAGAAAGCGGTGGGGGTCATTTTACGAAGGAAATCGAGCAAGCAGAACGGAGACTCTCACTAGGCCCCGCAGGTGACTTACACACACCAACTCCTCCAAACCCCAATAGAGACGTTAACACAGATACCAGGGGGTCGAATGATGATAGGAGGTCCGCAGTGCCACTCTCGCCTGTTGTGGTAATCAGGCATAAGGATGAGGTTCCTGCAAAAGATAGGCCAAATTTGAGTGATTCCAATCATATTCTAGAGGAGAATAGTTCTCCGCAAGTAGGAGGTGGGAAGAGGAAGAGAATTGAGGTGGCGGGGTTAGGATGTAAACCAAAGGATCATTTGCCTGTGACAAAAAAAATTAGACAAGATCCGTTAACAGGGGGTAGGACCAGAAGGGGCCCGGGTAAAGGGCTCACACTAGATGGGGTGGACATTCCTCTAATTAAAATTAGCAAGCTAATAACTGAGGCACTGGCTCCTATTGTGGATTGCTTAGATCGTATTGACGATCAGCTCGCCTATGTGCTTCAAGAATTAAATAAGTCGTCGGCACAGGCCTTACAGAAGGCTGAGGATATTAACCAGAGTAGTACAGCGGCTTTACTAAATGCTAGGATTGCCCACCAAAATATTTTGACCTCAAACATCCTGGAAGAAGCCCCCTGTGTGGCCCTACCTATAGAGCATGCAGCAAATACCTGCGAAGGGTCCCCCTGGGCAACAGTCCCCTCTAGGCAAAAACGCAAGGTTAGGCAAGGAGTCTGAAATGCTGGTGACCGTGATCTGCCAATTGGGTCCAACCAACGACATCCACTTCACACTCCTCATCACACCCCAAATCTAAAGTGCCCAGGAACTACATCTCTAAATAGGGAGGCTGAAAAAGTTATATTGAACCTACCACCAGATTGTACCCCCTACACCTTGGTACTCACTGCAGTACCCTATCTCCCACCAGGTCGTCAAGAAAATTCCCAAAGCCTTATTAATAAATCAGCTCACTGGTGTCGTAGAAAATTACCCCTCCAGGCAAACCTGATAGATAACATCATCATGGCTAGGCGAGTGAGCTGGGTGGGCCGCACGACAAAATCAGTTAAGGGAGATGGTGTGGTTCTCAACTTTAGGGACCCTGGGCTAGTGCACTTCCTTCTGAGGTCCCTTAGTGATGCGGTAGGGGAGAACGACCCCATAAGGGTCCACCCCCTGGGCTTTTTTTGTACCCACCCAATAGGGGTATCAGCCAGTCCCAAAGGCCCTCTACCCTAGGCCCAAGAACTTATACCTATTTGCAGCAATCGGTGCCTATCCATCCCAACCGGTTTGGAATCCTATCAGATCTTGCTGATATTGATTGACTGTCAGTTTATCCCAAAGAGGTTCCTGAGGAGGGGGGAACTATACAGGCTGGCCACAATTTAGGCAGAGTTGCGGAGGTGGTAGAAACTGTAGATATAGGACTTGTGCCCTTAGTGTGTCCCATATCCCATCCCCCCATTAATATAGTTAGGGGCACAGAAAATCAGGAGAAATCTACCTCTTGTTTCAAAATCATCTCATGGAATATTGCAGGCCTCTTTTCTAAGATAGGGAATGAGGAGTGGTTAGGATATATCAGAGGCTTTGACCTCATTTGCCTCCAGGAAACCCTGGTCGAGAGATGATATATTCCTGGATGGTTATCACTCCTTTTGTGCACCTGCATTACCTTCTGCTGCAGGAAGGGCCAAGGGTGGGACTGCAGTCTTTATATCAGAAAAACACAGATCTCTAAAAGTTACTAGTATAAGTTCATCACCCTGTTACCAACTAATTATGATTGATAATTTAAGCAAGGCCAAAATACTTTTGGTCAATTGGTACCATAATATCTTTGACCCAAATAATTTTAAAGCCATCAAGACTCTACAACATGAGCTCACGCAAATCACTTGGAAGTGGCAGCCACTATGTATCACCTGGGTAGGGGATTTTAACTGTACATTGTGCAAGCACAGCACTCAACGTGTGTGTGGACTGGAAGATACTGAGGGACAGCCCCTACCCCATTTTACCCACTCATTACAGGAAGAAGCTCTATATTCTGTCCTGATAGGGAACGACCTAGGCCTTATCAATTGTTGGGCCAAGGACTTCTCACTGCAGTGCCCCACTTATGTTGGATGTGGTAGGGCTAGCTATATTGATTTTATGTTAATATCTAGAAACTTTTTAAAATGTATTTTGGACTTTGTGGTGGAACCTCACTGCCTAAGTGACCATAATCCCCTTATCGTCTCCCTCGAATTAAAGATCCAAGCAGGAGAGGGCGTTGATCGCCCGATCCATTTCCATCGGAACAAGGGTGTCAGGTTGAATTGGGGCAAGATTGATCCCCGAAAATTTGAGGGAGATATTGTCAAAGGCTATCCCCATTTAATTATGGGGTGTCTGAAGTCAGACTCACCACCAGAGGATGTTGTTCAGGAGTCTGGGTCACTATGTGCTGAGGTAGCCACAAAGCTGACAAGGAGGCCCAAGCCTGGGGAACCCCAGGAGGCTCGGTGGTTTAACCCCGATTGTTCTAGGGCCCATAAAGACTTAAAAAGGGCGCTCCATGTTATCCCCCGTAACAGAGAGCAAATCAAAGTGGCAAGGCATAAATATAAAATAATAATTGAGGGGAGGAAAGCAGAACTAAGAAGTTTAGTGTGCGAAGAACTAGAGAGAGCAGGAGCCCTAAGAGATACAAACAAAATTGGGGAAATCATAAATCGCACATTATTTGTTGAAGAACCCAGGCAGATGGACTCATTGATATTGGAAGACGATTGGGTTGCCCATTTTAATGGCATTTTTAATCCCCAAAGCAAAAGGGGGGAGGAACCCACAAGGGACTTGCCTGTAGACCTAGTTGCAGCTACCAGACTCAGGGGCCGATTCCGATTCAGGCCGGAAATCTCCCGACCGAGCCGGACCCGGAGAGATTTCCGACCGAATCGGACCCTAGCAGTCCGACCGAACGAGTACGATGCGCACGTATGCTATCGGACTCGATTCGGTCGGACTCCCATTGAAGTCAATGGGAGCCAGTCGTACGACGCGTACACGGGCTCCCATTGACTCAATGGAGCACGACGCGAACAAGGGCACCCCTACAGCGTGTTCGCGTCGATGCGGGTCGAACCGTACATGCACGTGTAGGGGGACCCATGGGTCCCCCTGTGTGCGACTCTGCACGCCTACGCTTCCAGGGGGGTCCGACACAGACCCCCAAAGTGCGGCTCCGACAGCTCCTTGGAGCCGGACTGCGCGAGTCGGTCGGAGCGGTCGAGGTGCGCATCGTACTTACCCGGCCGGGGAATGTCTCCATTGCGAGGTGCGCGTCGTCCCCATGCGAGTCGGTCGGAGCGGTCGGGTCCTGCGAACGAGTCGGTCAGAGATTTCGCGAGCGCACGCATCGTACTCACTCGCCCGGACGCACGTACGACTCGGTCGGGAAATAGGGCTCCGAATCGGATCCGGTTAAGCCGAATCCGATTCGGTGCCCTACCGGCCGAGATCGGAATCGGCCCCTCAGTATGTCTATTACAGTAACTGAGGTCGAGGAGACACTAGCCCTGGGGTCCCGCCTGAAAGCACCAGGTCCTGATGGGGTCCCCATTGACCTTTTTAAAAAAAATTCAAACCTGTGGGCACCCCTGCTGATGAACGTATTTAAGGCAGTAACTATTGGCCCAATGCCTGTGACCTGGAAGGAGGCAATAGTGGTTCCTATTTTCAAAAAGGGTAATAGAAGTGACCCGGCCTGTTATAGGCCAATATCGCTCATTGATGCCATGGCCAAGGTATTGGGTAGAGTTCTCCTTGCCCGGCTGGAGACCTGGGCAACAACGACAGGAGCGATATCCAATATGCAATATGGTTTCAGGAAGGGGCTCGGTACGACTGAACAATGCCTAAACCTGTCCTTAATTATTAACAAATACGTGAAGGCCAGGAAGGGCTCGATCCACCTGACCTTCATGGATTTGTCTAGTGCCTTTGACACTGTTAACAGAGAGAAATTATGGGATATGCTAGAAAGTTTGGGGGTGGAACAAGCTCTGGTGTCGCTTATCCATAGGCTACATTTTAACACCTCAGTTTCCATAAGATATGGCACTCAAGGGGAAAAAACGGAGCAGATAGCTTCAACAGAGGGCATACGGCAAGGGTGCATCCTAGCCCCTTTTTGTTTTTAATTTCCACTAATGGTCTGGAGGCTTTCCTATTAAATAGAAATCTGGATTTTCCCAAGATTAGCAGCAAATCTGTCCCCTTGCTATCTTATGCTGATGACACGGTGCTAATGGCCACGACAGTGAATGGCCTTCAGAATTCCCTGGACACTTTTATCGATTTTATGTCGTCACTTGATCTTAATATTAATTTTATTAAAACATATATCATGGCCTGCGGCCCAAAGAGCAAGAAGACTAAGATCTTTGTAGCACGGGACAAGAGAATAGAAAAGGTGGAGAATTTTATATACTTGGGCAACTTATTTAACAATAAACTAAGCTGGGACCCACTCGTGACAGCAAGAGCTCACCACACAACTAGGGCGATGGATGGGCTTTTTCGTTTTGCCTGCAAATTAGGCCATAAGCCTGTGAGGGAGTTTCTTACTCTTTATAAAGCCAAATGTATTTCAATTGCAACATATGGCGCAGGGGTGTGGGGGCATCACAATACACAACAGTTACAAGTAATGGAAAATAAATTCACTAAAAGGTTTATGATTACGCCTAATAGTGCCCCTAACCACCTATGTCATGATGAATTGGGTCTAGAACAGATAGAAGACCATATATCTGGTGCCCCTCTACTATTATGGGCAAAAATTTGGCTTTCTGAAGAACTAATGTTCTCACGAGAAATACTAAAAGACTGTCAAAACTTGGCAAATTCTCTGAAAATACCATGGCTTCGCTTCCTGAAAGACAAATATCATGACATAGGACTGGGGCATTTTTATGATAGCCCTGAAAGTATTCCATTGAACGCCAAAGTTATCAACAAAGAGGCATTGCATTTAAGGGGAATCACGTGTTATCTTTATCAAGATGAAATCGGTCCGATGCATTTGTCCCCTGCCCCACTGCAATATTATTTAACATTCACCACTAATTCGCAGATTAGATTTTACCTAACTAGATTCCGGTTAGGTATTGTGCATTTTTTGCTGACGTTTCCATGCCAGTGTGGTTGGGCGAATGATCTCTCTCTTTGTCCAAGTGATAACCCCACAGTCAAAGCACTTTGCACTTTATTCTATTTTGCACTTTATATAAAACGGCAAGGAGTAGATTTATAATTCCACTGTTAAAGAAAATCCGCCCTTGTACATATGTTGATGGTTTTAATTATTTGCAAGCATTGGCCACCCCCGACATTTGTAGTGCAATAGCCAGTTACATAAAAGTATCTTTGGCCATTAGGAAAAGATATGAATTAGAACACATTGAGTTGTCCCAGTCAAACTGTTACATGTAAAGAGTCGTATGACCCTGTTTTTTTAGGATTTGTTTTAGCACATTGTTTAGATGGCTTATATACTGTGATAAGGTCTTTGCAAATCTGAATTGGTGTTATGAATTGTCACCAGATGCTGAATTTTATGAATTGTGCTCATTTGAAGGCTATGGTTTTTAATTAACCTGGAAACTATGGAGGTCTACTCAGTTGCTGTAAAGCTCACTAGAAATGCACTTTATCCTATGTTTTGACAAGACTCATGGATCCCTTATGTGGTGTTTTTAATGTACTGAATGGTTTTCTTATTTGTACTCTTTTATGGCTGCTTAAGCCGAATAAAGATTTATTGATGATGATGATGGTGTTACCATAAGGTTAACCCCAAGGTTATATATCGTATCATCACATGGTATAACAAACCTACCTTCACCTGAAAGTTCTTCCGAATCGAAATAGAACAATGCAGACTTAAATATTTTGTATATTTGGCACTGCTTGTATAAATGAAATCAATCTCGACCTGAAATGGATGGAAAAGCATGTTTTACCAAAGTTTGAAAATCAAGAGGCAGCATGGAATTTTTATATGAATGACAGCCCAATCAAAAAACGCACATGAGTCATGTCTCTATTGAGATGGTACCCAATGATACACGTGCCACTCTGTACACGGAATCCCAGAGCTAAATAGCTTTCTGGTTATAAATCCTACAGAAAAATCTGACTGTGATAGCTGGCATTACATGGATCCCATAGCTGTCCTTATGTGGATCTTATTGGCACTATACAGAAAATTAATGGAGTAAGATAATATATCAATATCAATTTTAAAATCAATAACTTTGATATCTCATATTTAGTTGATATTGCTTAATAGCACCCTCCAATTTCTTATTATACTTAACTCAGTTTATTTTGTCAGGTTGAATATACATTCCACTCGCCAGCATCCGGAGCCAATGTATGTTACAACTTTTATTCAAGAACAGCATTCTCTACATATAGAGGGAGGATTACGCAAAACTATTTAAAACCACATGTGATTCCACAGTGTTAATTCCAACGTTATTATTCTCAGGTAAACATTGAATCGTTACTTAATCCTATACAGCAATTTCATACCTCTAATTGGGTTTCTAGTGATAGAACCCAAGATCTCAACAGAAATCTAACAAAAAATATGATCATGAATAATGAAATTTCTTCAGAACAAATCTATGGAGTCTGTGCATCATGTTATTCAATTGAGTTGAACTATGTGGAATCGTATACATTGTATGCTGAAGTGTTGTGCTGGACCAATGAAAATTTGCATATGGTAGTATGTTTAGTAGTACTACTTATGTACTACAAATAGTATTCACAGAACTACATGTGAAGGTCAATGCCACCCCTTCTCCTATCTTTTATTTGTGGAGATCTCCACCTTGACTGTGGATAGTTCAGCACTTGAAGATATACATTTTAGTAACAAATAGGGGACGTGAAGGATGGGCGAGTGCTGGAAAATTGGGAATATTTATGACTTAGTTGGAGGGGTTTAGGGGCGAGGAAGAAGGGGCTAAGTGAGTGCCAGGGATGGGCTTAGGGAGGGTTATGCACCCACCCACAAGAGAACAAGCCCATTCCTATTCACAAACTGCACTTCTATATTTACAACATCTAAAAAGGACCCACACATCATAAATATACTCCATCTCAGACCGAGAGTATGTCTAGGATTATGCATGGCCAACCACTGGTACTGCAACACCCTCCCTTAGAATATTATTCAAGGTAGGGATTAAATAGAACCCCATAGGAAATAATGTTACAATCAATTATTTCATTTCTACTTCTTAAAAAGTATATGTACATTTAATGCTATACAATTAACTAAAAGTAAAACACAAATAGTATTTTATTTAAAAAAAAATTATAATCTTATTTTAATTAAAAAATAAATGTAATTTTTTTAAATTATGAATATATTTTAAAATATTTCTAAACATAAATTTGATTATTTTAATACATAACAAATACATATAAACATTTTACTTTAGCTAAGATTTACATTTTTAATAACTTTAAAAATAATTTAAACTTAATTTAATACATATTTACTATGTATATTCAATAAACTAAGTTGATGTAATGTTTCAGTACTCAAAGTTATTTTTGTTCACATTCCTCATGTCAAACACATTTATATATATAAATAGGCTTTCCACAGAAGGTTCCTCTGAATGTTTCCACAGTAAAACTAATAACAATAAATAGTAAGCCATGTTAATAAAACATCCCAACACTTACCTCATATTTCATCACACGTAGATTGATATTTTGTGTATATTTGTACCTTAAGTTGATAGATAGAACTCATGAATGGTAATGTATTTATATTTATACCCAAGTCCTATCGTTCTACAGTTAAACCTCATTCCTCCTTTCTCATTTATATTCTCTACAAGGAGACCTGCCAGTATTTTGTACATCCAACATTACCATTAATTTTAATTGTCCTCACATTCTAATTATATGCCATTGTTATTCGTACTTTATAGTCTTTAGACACTTGATTAAATTCCTTAATATTTTTTTAGCAATGTTTCTTATTCTACCAAAATGTAAACATAAAAGAATTCCCCTCTTCTCTGTTCTCTGTTCAAGGTCTTCTCCCATCCCATTTATATTATCTACATAGATACCTGTCAGTATTTTGTCTAACCAGCATTTCCATTACTTTGAATTGTCCTCTCATTCTAATTATATGTCATTGCAATCTGAGATTACATACTTTCGACAATTAACCCTTTCCATGCGTCGGACGGCCCCCGGCCGTCCGACGTCACAGTGGGCGTGTGCGGAGGATGGCCAGGGGCCGTCCCAGACACGCCCACTCAAGGGAACGCCCAGCACTGTGGCGGAATCCACGCCACGGTCAAGCGGTTAATTTAATTCCTTAATATTTTTTACCAATCTTTCTTCTTTTATCGAAATGTAAATATAAAAAAGTCCCTTCTTCTCCGTTCAAGATTTCCATTTGGTACATCTTATAATAATAGAAATGTATTTGTAAAGCTCATTAACCCCTTCGCTGCTAGGCCTTTCCCCCCCCCTGTGCTAAGCCTTTTTTTGGCTATTTGGGGTAGTGCGCGCTTAGGCCCCTGTAACTTTTTGACCACAGAAGGTATCCATGCTAAATTTGCATCGTTTTCTTCCAACATCATGGGGATTCTAAAGGTACCCAGGGTTTGCGGACTCCCCTGGAGGGGTCCCAGAAATTAGCCAATATACAGCTAAATTTTGGGGGTTTTGGGACAAATGGGAAAAAAGTGCTGCAAATGAAAGCGTCTGGGTTTTCCCTGCAAATGGTATCAAAAAGGGTTTGTGGGGCTGAAATCACCATTTTCCCAGATTTTAGGGAATGACAGACTTTTGTAAGAAAACCAACATTTTTTACACAGTTTTGGCATTTTTCTGGTACATGGCCTATTTTTGCTATTTTTTGTGCATTCAACCTCCTTCCAGTTAATGGTAGAAATGGGTATAACAGCAATAATGGATCCTGGAAAGCTATACATTTTAGAAAAGTAGACAAAATTCTGAATTCAGCAAGGGGTCATTTGTGTAGATCCATCAAGGTTTCTTTATAGAAACTAACAGTTAAATATAGGAAAAATTGAAAATTAGTTGAAAAAAACATCCTTTTGTGTCAATGTTTTCACCTGTAACTTCTTCTAATTATGACAGCTGTTTGAAAGCAATATACCATTACATCCGCTGGACCGTACTGGTTGTGGGGATATATAGGACTTGTAGTTTCACTAAGAACCCGACCAACCCTGAGCCAAAAACTGAGCAGCAATTTGCAATGGCTTTTTATTATGTACCGGGTATATAGCAATTATTGTGGGAAAATGTATACATGGAAAAATCGGTATGAAAGACACCTATGTATTTCTGAAATGGGAACAAAATATAGAGTTTAGAAACAGTAGATATTTGCACATTTCCAAAATTGGGAATACTCATACTAGCATGAGAATTATCGATCATTTTTCAAAATGACTTCTTTTTTACACAATGTCTTTCATTTGGAAGGCTGAAATGCATCGAAAGTCAATAGGTAATAACAGTTGCTTTACAAATCTGAATTATCCTAAGTCTCCCGATAAAAATGGTACCTCACTTGTGTAGGTAGGCATAGTGCCCACGACAGGAAACGGCTCAAAACCCAACGTGAACACACCACATTTTCACAATGAAAAATTACCCTTTTTTTGGAAAGTGCCTAGCTGTAGTTTTTGAACCCTAGCTCTGCCGGCACCTAGGGAAACCTAGCAAACCTATACATTTTTGAAACCTAGACACCCAGGGGAATCCAGGATGGGGTGACTTGAGTGTCTCTCACCAGTTTCTGTTACCCAGAATGCCTTGCAAACCTAAAATTATGTCAAAAAAACACATTTTCCTCACATTTGTGTGGTGGAAAGTTCTGGAATCTGCATGGATCCACAAATTACCACCAACCACGCGTTCCCCAAAGTCTTCCGAGAAAAATGGTACCTAAATTGTGTGGGTAGGCCCAGTGCCCGCGACAGGAAACGCACAAAAAGCAACGTGGACACACCTCAATTTCGCAGTGAAAAATGACCCTTTTTTGGCAAAGTGCCAAGCTGTAGTTTTTTAACCATAGCTCTGCTGGCACCTAGGGAAACCTAGCAAACCTATACATTTTTGAAAACTAGACACCCAGGGGAATCCAGGATGGGGTGACTTGACTGGTTCCCACCAGGTTCTGTTACCCAGAATCCCTTGCAAACCTAACAAATTGTCAAAAAAAACATTTTCCTCACATTTCTGTGGTGGAAAGTTCTGGAATCTGCATGGATCCACAAATTTCCACCCACCCCGCGTTCCCCAAAGTCTTCCAAGAAAAATGGTACCTCACTTGTGTGGATCGGCCTAGTGCCCGCGACAGGAAATGGCGCAAAAGCAACGTGGACACACCTCGATTTCGCAGTGAAAAATGACCCTTTTTTGGCAAAGTGCCTAGCTGTAGTTTTTGAGTCCTAGCTCTGCGGCACCTAGGGAAACCTAGCAAACCTATACATTTTTGAAAACTAGACACCCAGGGGAATCCAGTATGGGGTGACTTGACTGCCTCTCACCAGGTTCTGTTACCCAGAATCCCTTGCAAACCTAAAGAATTGTCACAAAAAACACATTTTCCCCACATTTCTGTGGTGGAAAGTTCTGGAATCTGCGTGGATCCACAAATTTCCACCCACCCCACGTTCCCCAAAGTCTTCCGAGAAAAATGGTACCTCACTTGTGTGGGTCGGCCTAGTGCCCGCGACAGGAAACGGCGCAAAACGCAACATGGACACACCTCAATTTCACAGTGAAAAATGACCCTTTTTTGGCAAAGTGCCTAGCTGTAGTTTTTGAACCATAGCTCTGCTGGCACCTAGGGAAACCTAGCAAACCTATACATTTTTTAAAACTAGACAACCAGGGGAATCCAGGATGGGGTGACTTGACTGCCTCTCACCAGGTTCCGTTATCCAGAATCCCTTGCAAACCTAAACAATTGTCAAACAAAACACATTTTCCCCACATTTCTGTGGTGGAAAGTTCTGGAATCTGCGTGGATCCACAAATTTCCACCCACCACGCGTTCCCCAAAGTCTTCCGAGAAAAATGGTACCTCACTTGTGTGGGTCGGCCTAGAGCCCGCAAAAGGAAACGGCGCAAAACGCAACGTGGACACACCTCAATTTTGCAGTGAAAAATGACCCTTTTTTGGCAAAGTGCCTAGCTGTAGTTTTTGAACCATAGCTCTGCCGGCACCTAGGGAAACCTAGCAAACCTATACATTTTTGAAAACTAAACACCCAGGGGAATCCAGGATGGGGTGACTTGACTGGTTCCCACCAGGTTCTGTTACCCAGAATCCCTTGCAAACCTAACAAATTGTCAAAAAAAACAAATTTTCCTCACATTTCTGTGGTGGAAAGTTCTGGAATCTGCATGGATCCACAAATTTCCACCCACCCCGCGTTCCCCAAAGTCTTCCAAGAAAAATGGTACCTCACTTGTGTGGATCGGCCTAGTGCCCGCGACAGGAAATGGCGCAAACGCAACGTGGACACACCTCAATTTCGCAGTGAAAAATGACCCTTTTTTGGCAAAGTGCCTAGCTGTAGTTTTTGAGCCCTAGCTCTGCGGCACCTAGGGAAACCTAGCAAACCTATACATTTTTGAAAACTAGACACCCAGGGGAATCCAGGATGGGGTGACTTGACTGCCTCTCACCAGGTTCTGTTACCCAGAATCCCTTGCAAACCTAAAGAATTGTCACAAAAAACACATTTTCCCCACATTTCTGTGGTGGAAAGTTCTGGAATCTGCGTGGAGCAACAAATTTCCACCCACCCCGCGTTCCCCAAAGTCTTCCGAGAAAAATGGCACCTCACTTGTGTGGGTCGGCCTAGTGCCCGCGACAGGAAACGGCACAAAATGCAACGTGGACACACCTCAATTTCGCAGTGAAAAATGACCCTTTTTTGGCAAAGTGCCTAGCTGTAGTTTTTGAACCATAGCTCTGCCAGCACCTAGGGAAACCTAGCAAACCTATACATTTTTGAAAACTAGACACCCAGGGGAATCCAGGATGGGGTGACTTGACTGCCTCTCACCAGGTACTGTTACCCAGAATCCCTTGCAAAGCTAAAAAATTGTCAAAAAACCCACATTTTCCCCACATTTCTGCGGTGGAAAGTTCTGGAATCTGCGTGGATCCACAAATTTCCTCCCACCCAGCGTTCCCCCAGGTCTCCTGATAAAAATGGTTCCTCACTTGCGTGGGTGGGACAAGGACCCGCGACAGACAAGGGCCCAAAACCTATTGAGGGGACATCAAAATTACCTATCGCAAACCAACCTGGTTTTGCAAGGGGGGTCCCATGAGTTTTTGGCCCTGGGCTTGGTGGCCATCTAGGGAAACCTACCAATCCCACACATTTCTGGAAACTAGACACCCAGGGGAGTCCAGCGAGGTATGGCTTGCGTGGGTCCCCCAACATTCTCCTACCCAGAATCCCCTGCAAATCTCAAATTTCGCAGAAAAAATCACTTTTTTCTCAAATTTCTGTGTGGGAAAGTTCTGGAATCTGTGTGGATCCACAAATTTCCTCCCACCCAGCGTTCCCCGAGGTCTCCCGATAAAAATGGTACCTCACTTGCGTGAATGGGTCAAGGACCTGCGACAGGCAAGGGCCCAAAACCTATTGAGGGGACATCAAAATTACCTATCACAAACCAACCTGGTTTTGCAAGGGGGGTCCCATGAGTTTTTGGCCCTGGGCTTGGCGGCCATGTAGGGAAACCTACCAAACCCACACATTTCCTGGAACTAGACACCCGGGGGAGTCCATCGAGGTATGGCTTGCGTGGGTCCCCCAACATTCTCCTACCCAGAATCCCCTGCAAACCTCAAATTTCGCTGACAAAATCACTTTTTTCTCAAATTTCTGTGTGGGAAATTTCTGGAATCTGCGTGGATCCACAAATTTCCTCCCACCCAGTGTTCCCCCAGGTCTCCCGATAAAAATGGTACCTCACTTGCATGGGTGGGTCAAGGACCCGCGACAGGCAAGGGCCCAAACCTATTGAGGGGACATCAAAATTACCTATCACAAACCAATCTGGTTTTGCAAGGGGGGTCCCATGAGTTTTTGGCCCTGGGCTCGGCGGCCATGTAGGGAAACCTACCAAAACCACACATTTCTGGAAACTAGACACCCGGGGGAGTCCAGCGAGGTATATCTTGCGTGGGTCCCCCAACATTCTCCTACCCAGAATCTCCTGCAAACCTCAAATTTCGCTGACAAAATCACTTTTTTCTCAGATTTTTGTGTGGGAAAGTTCTGGAATTTGCGTGGATCCACAAATTTCCTCCCACCCAGCGTTCCCCCAGGTCTCCCGATAAAAATGGTACCTCACTTGTGTGGGTGGGTCAAGGACCCGCGACAGGCAAGGGCCCAAAACCTATTGAGGGGACATCAAAATTACCTATCACAAACCAACCTGGTTTTGCAAGGGGGTCCCATGAGTTTTTGGCCCTGGGCTCGGCGGCCATCTAGGGAAACCTACCAATCCCACACATTTCTGGAAACTAGACACCCGGGGGAGTCCAGCGAGGTATGGCTTGCGTGGGTCCCCCAACATTCTCCTACCCAGAATTCCCTGCAAACCTCAAATTTCGCAGAAAATATCACTTTTTTCTCAAATTTCTGTGTGGGAAAGTTCTGATGATGCCTTTCGGGCACTGCGCGGCGAAAAGGGCCATCGCCCTCCAATCGCCTGTCTCTTACTATCCTGAGCTCCTTACATCACCTTGCCCTTTCCGACCACATGTCTGACCCTACTTAGCTCTCCACTCCACTCCACTCATTCCCACCCCTTTTGTCTTATACTCCCATCCTCTACAAACCACCTCGGTGTTACCCAGTGGCGCTCCCCTCTCGATCCACCCTTTCTGTCAACATGCTTTCACTTAAGATTGCCTCTCCACATACGTCTAGTTTTCCTTCGTGCATGCGCTTCTTTTGGCAGTCACCTATGTACCGGACTAGCACGGTCTAGTGTTTTCGTGAACACCACGAATGCGCTATTCTATCATCACGTCCCATTACCCCCGGCAGACATATTCGTCTTGCATACACAGGCCGGTGCGCGCTCTAGTCTTGCCTGACGCGCCGGTATTTCTTGTCGCGGGTCCTTGACCCACCCACGCAAGTGAGGTACCATTTTTATCAGGAGACCTGGGGAAAAGCTGGGTGTGAGGAAATTTGTGGATCCATGCAGATTCCAGAACTTTCCCACACAGAAATTTGAGAAAAAAGTGATTTTTTCAACGAAATTTGAGGTTTGTAGGGGATTCTGGGCAGGAAAATGTTGGGGGACCCACGCAAGCCATACCTCGCTGGACTCCCCTGGGTGTCTAGTTTTCAGAAATGTGTGAGTTTGGTAGGTTTCCCTAGATGGCCGCCGAGCCCAGGGCCAAAAACTCATGGGACCCCCCTTGCAAAACTAGGTTGGTTTGTGATGGGTAATTTTGAAGTCGCCTCAATAGGTTTTGGGCCCTTGCCTGTTGTGGGTCCTTGACCCACCCACGCAAGTGAGGTACCATTTGTATCGGGAGACCTGGGGAAACGCTGGGTGGGAGGAAATTTGTGGATCCACGCAGATTCCAGAACTTTCCCACACAGAAATTTGAGAAAAAGTGATTTTTTCAACAAAATTTGAGGTTTGCAGGGGATTCTGGGTAGGAAAATGTTGGGGGACCCACGCAAGCCATACCTCTCTGGACTCCCCCGGGTGTCTAGTTTTCAGAAATGTGTGGGTTTGGTAGGTTTCCCTAGATGGCCGCCGAGCCCAGGGCCAAAAACTCATGGGACCCCCCTTGCAAAACCAGGTTGGCTTGTGATGGGTAATTTTGAAGTCGCCTCAATAGGTTTTGGGCCCTTGCCTGTCGCGGGTACTTGACCCACCCACCCAAGTGAGGTACCATTTTTATCAGGAGACCTGGGGGAACGCTGGGTGGGAGGAAATTTGTGGATCCACGCAGATTCCAGAACTTTCCCACACAGAAATTTGAGAAAAAAGTGATTTTGTCAGCAAAATTTGAGGTTTGCAGGGGATTCTGGGTAGGAGAATGTTGGGGGACCCACGCAAGCCATACCTTGCTGGACTCCCCCGGGTGTCTAGTTTCCATAAATGTGTGGGTTTGGTAGGTTTCCCAAGATGGCCGTCGAATCCCGGGCCAAAAACTCATGGGACCCCCCTTGCAAAACCAGGTTGGTTTGTGATAGGTAATTCTGATGTTGCATCAATAGGTTTTGGGCCCTTCCCTACCGCGGGTACTTGGCCCACCCAAACAAAGTGAGGTATCATTTCTATTGGGATACTTTGAGAAATGCTGGGGGGTTGGAAATTTGGTGTTACTTTCTGCAGTGTGAAAATTTGAGCACAATAATGCAAGGAAAATGTCACAGTCACATTTTGAGGTTTGCAGGATATTGTGGGTAAGATAACTTGTTGGGATCCACAAGAGAGATATCACCATGTACTCCCCTGGGTGTTTAGTTCACGACAAAATGTACAGTTGGTAGGTTATTCTTGGATGAAATGTACACCTTGGCACAGAGACTAATAAGACAAAGATTACTGCACAGCCATCTATTCCTCAAGCACACACACATACTGGTTGGATTTGGCATGAGGGCGAGTGATGGTTCAGTATATAAAATTTTATTCACAAGAGATTTCACAAAAATGAAATGCACTGTCAATAATTGAAAGGACAAAAAACTGAACCAATGACTCGCAGCTCGTGAGCTGTAAAGCCACGTCAAGGCACCAACCGCTTTACAGGCCATTCACACACCTTTCATACATGATACACACAAGACCATTCACACCACCCGGCACAAAACCAACACATTACAACATTCACAAAAAGGGACAAGGTACACCCTGCTTGACAAAAACAGAAAAGAAAAAATGTTCTACACAACCACCTATTCCTCAAGCACACATAAATACTGGTTGGATTTGGTACGAGGGTGAGCGATGGTTCAGTATATATAGTTGTATTAAGCAGAGATTTCACAAAAAAGAAATGCACTGTTAATAATTGAAAGGACGAGAAACTGAACCATTGACTCACAGCTCGTGAGCTGTAAAACCACGACAAGGCACCAACCTCTTTACAGGCCATTCATACACCTTTCATACGTGTGACACATACAAAACCATTCACACCACCAGCCGCGGGCCCAGCACATTACAACACTCACACCAGCAGACAGCGCCATTCAAGGGCCCATCACTTTCACACGCCCACATTCCTGACACAGCAACCACACCAGCTCACAGATTGCGTGGAGTGGCGTTTGGCTAGCACTGTGTGTGTAGTGACCAGCAGCTAGTCACTACTCACACACCGCCAGCCAAGCGCCAGTCCACGTACACCGCCAGCCGAGCGCCAGTCCAAACACACCGCCAGCCAAGCGCCAGTCCAAACACACCGCCAGCCAAGCGCCAGTCCAAACACACCGCCAGCCAAGCGCCAGTCCAAACACACCGCCAGCCAAGCGCCAGTCCAAACACACCACCAGCCAAGAGCCAATCCAGGCACACCGCCAGCCAAGCACCAGCCGACTCACTGCCAGCCAAGCACCAGTCCACGCACACTGCCAGCCAAGCACCAGTCTATGTACACCGCCAGCCAAGCGCCCATCCACGCACTCTGCCAGCCAAGCACCAGTCCACTCACCGCCAGCCAAGCGCCAGTCCACACACACCGCCAGCCAACCGCCAGTCCACGCACACCGTCATAAAAAAGTTTTAAACAAGAAAGAAAACACAAACCAATTGCAATTAGATACCATACTATAACTACAAAAACAACAGCAGTAACTAAAGACATCATTCTATTGCCAAACGTGAAACTGAACAACTATATAAAACCATACAGACCAGGCAGTACACTATTAGACTCACGGTTGGTCCCAAAAACTCTTTTTAGTGTGATACAATCTGAAACATGAGGGCACACACAGCCCAGGATTAGAAGGACAATCGGCACAGTGCATACGACTCTCCTTCCGCACACCTCTTTGCAAGCAGACTCTACATCTCTTACAGGGATTGTTTTTTTTGGGCGTGGGAGGAATTAAATCAGGAAAGTGGCGATCTTTCAATCTAGCCACATCCTCCACCACTCCAACTCTAGGAACACTTGCCTGTTCCACAACAACAAGGCTGCCTATCACAGACTGCTGAAACTGAACAAAAGTCAACTTTGACCCAGGAGAACACTCCTTGTACACAACAAAAGCATTGAAAGTTGCTAAATTGAAGAGATGGATGGCCATTTTTTTATACCAAATATAAGCCTTACGAATAGCAGTGTAAGGTTCCAACCTCTGATCTACTCTATCAAAACCACCCATGTGCTTATTGTAGTCTAAAATGCACACAGGTTTGCGTACTTCAGCAAACTGACCCCAAACAGCCACAGGTGAAGTACTCTCATCATGGATGGTAGTCAGCATGTACACATCCCTCCTGTCCACAAATTTCACAGCTAGTAGTTCATTACTACGCAAGGAACTGCACTGTCCCCTCTGAAGTTTTTTGGAAACAAGCTCTTTTGGATAACCTTTACAGTTAGAGCGGATTGTGCCACAAGCAAAAGTGTCCACTTTGAACAATTCCTTAAACAATTGCACAGCAGTGTAGAAGTTATCAAGGTACAAATGGTGGCCTCTGTTAAACAGTCCTCTAGCAAGATCCCACACAATTTTCTCTGAAACTCCAAAAGTGGACGGACAACCAGGGGGGTCAATAGTGGAATCCCTACCAGTGTACACACGGAAATTAAAAACATATCCTGCCCTACTCTCAGACAACATATACAGCTTAATTCCATAACGTGCCCTCTTGCTAGGGATGTACTGCCTAAAAACCAAACGGCCCTTGAACAGGACCAAAGACTCATCAATAGATATTTCTTTCCCTGAGTATAGATCTCTGAAAATCGATCTACAAAGTGATCAAGAACAGGCCGAATCTTAAAAAGACGGTCACAGTCAGGGTGATCTTGTGCCAACGCCAAAGTATTATCAACAAAATGCATCATCCGAAGCAAAAGTAAATACCGATCACGGGTCATAATCGCAGGAAATATGGCTGTTGCCATCAAGGTACTGGTAGACCAATATGAAGCCATGGACGGCTTCCTTATCAAGCCCATCAAAAAAGTCAAACCCAAAAACTTCTTCATCTCATCCAGATTTGTGGGAGTCGACTGGGTAGCTCTAGAGTGGGGCTTAAGTGTGGCACTGTGGTCCCTCAAAAACTGTTCAGCATACAAATTAGTCTGCTCAACAATCTCAGCCAAAAATACATCATCCATAAACAACTGAAAAAACTGTATAGGCAAAAAAAATTCGCAATCCACTCTACACCCTGCATCCACACTAAAGGCAAGCAACACCAGCTGCACCATGTTTGGATCAACCCAGAGTCCAGCACTTCCAGTAGGAAGCCTTGCAGCCTCAGGCTGCAATACCAATGTCTCTTGCTGCACCATCGGCACATCAGTGACCCCCTCTAAAGCAGGCACTTCATCCGCACTGAGAGTACCTTCATCCGCACTGAGAGTATCTTCATCATCCGATGTTAGACTTGGCATCTTTTGGCGTGTTTCCCCTGACTTTTTACTTTCTAACCTCCCGTTTTTGACTCTGTTTTTGCTGGTGTAATGATTCTGCGCACTTTCCTCACTGCTGTCCAGTGGGAAAGTGCAAGTGCTCCTGTATAAAATGTGTATGGATTGGTATTTCCATGATTGGCCTATTTGATCTATGTGTCAGTCCCTAGTAAAGTGCACTGCGAATGCCAGGGCCTATAGACCAAATACTGTTGGTGGGCTGCAGCACTGGATTGTGCCACCCACGCAAACAGCCCATAAAGTGTAACTCTGGCCTGCCATTGCAGAGCCTGTGCGCAGCCTGGGGCTGCCATGTCGACTTGGCAAGTGCACACACTTGCAAGTCCCTAAACCTTCCCTTTTCTACATGTTAGTCACCCCTAAGGTAGGCCCAAGGTACCCCTGTAATTACATACACCTGCAAACTATCAGCACCACTACTAACCACATAAAAGCAGCACCCATTCAAGGCCCTGGTTTGGTCACAGAGAGTTTTTGCCTGCCTGCTCTGCACCTTGACTCCAACATGGTACCACTGAGGAGGGAGAAGAATTATAGTGAGGAGGAGACCACCATGATAATCAAGCGCATAGTGAGGTACCACAAAAGAATGCTGGATCTACCCCCTAAGGCAGCAGTGCTACACAGAAGGCAGCCTTATGGCACCATTTGGCTACTGAAGTCACTGCATTGGAGGAGGATGTCTGTACTGTCACAGACATAAAGAAGAAGTGGCAGGATGAGAGGAGGTGGGTGAAGGAGAAGTACAGCAGGATAGAGGTGGCCAGAGCTCTTCATGGTGGCCAAACTGGGCCTGCCTCTATCTCATCCCACTCGAGAGGGATGTCCTCCCCACCATTTACCAACAGCTACTGCAGGGGCTGCCAGTGACAGTTGACCTTAATGTGGTGCCAGGTAAAATGTGAGGATTATATCAATGACGCTAAATGATAAATGTCTGTGATGTACTACAAATGTGACTCTGGATGTTGTCTCAAGTATGTGAAAATTGCATGGTAAGTCAGATCCTCATGTGCCTCATTTCGTCCATTGCACTACAAGTCCCAGAATCCTTTGTGATCGACATGGCAGCTTCCAATTACTCAGTCCTAAACAGTGGGCCATCACTACTGGTGTATTCATCTAACACTGGTAAATGGCAAATTAGAATGTGCCTCATTCAGTTATTATTACTTTTGGCATGTAGATGTCATTGAGTAAATAGCTGACAGGTTGCACATATTCTACATTTCTTGGTTATGTCTGGTGGCTCTCCCCTTTATTTGCCCCATGCAGCCAGAGTACAGTCACCCACTGGAGCAGAGGCCCCTGCACCTGCAGGGAGGCAATGTCATGGGGCACATCAACCGATACCACCACCACAAACTTGTATGTAAATATTGACAGGAGAGGCTCCAAACACCTACATTGTGATCAGACACCCCATAGATATATGACAGAATCCATCAACAGCCCCAAACCTGTGAACTGAACTAGGAACTGTTATGCATCATATGTGTCGACTAGAATGTAAACTGAAAACACAAATTCATTGTAGGACCGGTGGCATTGTTCATAAAAACTCCATCCACAGCGATCTCTGTTACACGTACGGGTGTGACATCTGGTCAGGCACCACACACTGGTCGGATGCGAGACCCTGGTAAGTATACCTAAGAATAACTTTACCTAATGCTCATGCTCGAAAAAAGTAGATTAAATGACTGCAGTATGTGGTGCATGCCTAATATCACTGTTGTCACTCATCTCCATATGCTTTCATATGGCTCATAACACTATACCACTTCATAAAATGTTGGCTGATGAAATGAAGACTCAAAATGTATGGTAAGTGTGTAGACTATGTACCTAATTGCTACTATTGTTATGAAGAGGAGTAGCCACAACTGGATTAGAAGTCCATGACATGGACAATCTCTACTAAATTCCTAGGGTCCAAAATCTATGGTAATTAATGTGGATGATGGCTGTTCTGATGCCAGCAGGGTTGCGGTTGGGGAGGGGGGTTGGGGCTAGTGAGGTGGGTGTAGAGAAAGTGAAGTACGTACATCTGGTGGCTGAACTGCTCAACTTGAAACCAGGAAAGGTGGGGAATCATCCCTGCTTCTCCACATCACCAAATTGTGTGATCCTAGCCAAAAGTTGATTTTCACTTTGCCTCCTCTTCCATCATAACCACAGATGAGCTAATCTTGAAATACCTGACTTCAGGATGTGTGCTGTACAAAACCTCAGTCCAGTAAAATAGACTATGATGGTGTTCATATATAATGGGACCACAGGTCACTCAAAGAGTACACACCACTAATGTTTGACCTCCCAGTCCACAATGGGCATTGCTGTCCCGGGGGAGGGGGGACTGCTACCCAAATGTTTGTTGATATTTATACATATCAAAATGTTACTCTCCAATGCACTGATGATATGATGTGCAAAGGTGAAACAGGCCATCATGTTGAGGAACACTCCTTTAGATTATTGAAGACACCACATCATACTTATGAAGCATGATGCCCATAAAAATGAAGGTGTATCCTAAGGTAACCTGTGCAGGTCACCCTATTTACTTCCTTCCTATAACTATCAGTAACCTACAATGAAACATTTGACTGTAAATGTTATATCTGATTTATGTCAGTGTCGGGTTGGCTGAACACCTGCCCAGTGCTTCTGTTGATCAGGGGCCTGCATGTAAAGGTCAGGAGGGTCACATGTGGCCCCACACCCATACATTACATATGAAATGTATGTGTGAAATCATTACCATCATCCTTTGCACTTAATTATGGACATGTATGTCACATTACAGCTGCTGACAGGACTATCTAAGTGATCCAGAGGACACCATCCAGAAGTGTGGGAGACATCTGGCAGCAGTAGTCAAACCAGTGCCATCCATCCATCAGGTAAGCGTGCCATATACTGTTGTAAACAATTGATTCCCAAATAAAGCACAATAGCCAAGTCTCTGTGGAAGGACATTGACTGATATAGGGGCTTCTGCATAACATCTGAAATTGGTGTGTAAAAAGTTCCCAACAAATTCATTTGACGTGTGTGTCAAGTGTGCATGTTGGCATATAATCCATGCAGTTTGGTGCCACTTCCTTCTCAAGCTACTGGATTGAGGCTGACATTTTCTGCTACACATTTGAGGACCCAGGTTCAGCAGCTGACATCACAAGGGGATCTCAATACCACATAGAGCTGTGGTTGGAGCTGGTGTGTTTGCTTTTTCATTGCACATTTGCATTAAACACCTCAATGCTATGGTGTGAGTTGTCATGTGTAGGTGTACACAAACCAGGTTACATGTGGAACATCCATTGATGCTAAGATCATTTGACTCAACCCTAGTGTTGCACCGCCTGAAATTGTAAGGCAAATACTTATTCTGCTGCAACCTCTGTCTTTCAGGTTCTGAGGGTGATGAGTGGCTTCAGGATGAAAGACCATCCACCAGTGGTGGGCAACAGGCACTCCAAGGGGAGAACACACTCATCTTCCAGGCAGCCTTGTGAGCTGCCAGTAATGCACAAAAGGGGGAAGAAGAAGTGGAGGTGGACGAGGAGGAAAGAGAGAAAGATGAAGAAGATCTGGTGCTGCTTTAAGAGGATGATAAAGCTGACTCCCTGCCCACCATTGATGGCCCACTGGGCAAAAAATCTAAGCCCACACCTGCTCGGGCCAGCATAGTGCCTCCCACTCCACCCCAAGGATTGCCCATTCCCAGGAGCCAGCCAACCAGCCACTGCATTCACCAACCCCAACACAGCCATCAACCCCTAACAGCCCTCACGTCCAGGTCACATGTGTTGGTTCCCCTACACACTACTCCCATGATAGTGCATCCCAACCTGCTCTCCACCCCTGGTGAGGATCAGGTACCCCCTAGGCACCAATATCCTGCCCACAGCCTCCCACCTGCCCCCACCCCTGCAGGTGGACCTGACGGTTGTATCCCAGGCCATCTAATGTAGAGGGGGATGGCAGATGGTCGTGGTGGCTAGTGGGAGGATGATTGTGTCCAACAGCAGGCTGATGTGAGGCAGGACATTCATGCCATAGGGGCTACTCTGTCCAACATGTTGGCCTCAATACAGGACATGTGCCACATCCCACAGATGGTGGACAGACTGACCCAGGTTTTGGATAGGATGGATAAATCTTGGCTAGACATGTCAAACAAGATAAATGACATCATTTCCATCCATAGAGAAGAGAGTGCCAGACACCATGCCTTGTCCATGAAGATGATGGAAGGCCCTAGTGTTGCACGCTGGCATGCTGAAACTGTTCCAAAATCTTGATTTACAGTCAACGCATGAAGGCAAGCCAATACATCTACCTGCAACATCATACCCAGACACCTGCACCACAACCTGTACTGGCACCCCCAAACTTCAAAACCATTACCCCTTGCACATTCCCCCCACTGTGCAGTCACATCCCCCTTATGCCCAGTCGCATCCCCCACTTTACAACCACCATCATCCCCTGTCCAGGCAACCCCCATCTGTACAAGCATCCACAATACCTGTCCAGGCACCTCGTCTACCTGTACAGCCATCCTCATCTCCTGGCCAGGCACCCACCACTTGTACAGGCACCCTCATCCCCTGTCCAGGCACTTTTCCCACCTGTAGAGGAACCAACATCCCCTGTCCAGACACCTCCCTCTTCTGTACAGGCAGATGCACAACACACACCCACACAGCACCACCAACACAGTAAACATATTTACTCACTGCGATCCTGACTAGCACAAAGTCGCAAGCGAGAGCCCCCATGAATCACTGTAAAATGTTACCCACAATATATGTCAATAAAAATATATTCCTTACAAGTCAATACTGAGTTGTGCATCATGTGATGATGTTCAATTGGTAACCCTGGTGGTCGGCCATAGATGGGATGATAATTGTGTGTGAGTGAGACAGGTAGAGTTGTAGGACTATCCGTGTAACAAGTTATCATATGGAAAGCATAGCTAAACTACTCCCAATGTACACTTCCATACTTTGAATCCAGCATATATCATGAACTATACAAGACAGAGATGATGTTTTAAAAAAATACTTTAGATATGTTTGAAAAAAAATGCAACTAAATTGCAGTCCATTGGAAAGGGAGAAAGGAAATTAAAAAATGTCCTTCATACTGATGGAGCAAGAGAACTAGGAGGGGGCTGGGCAAAATAAAAACATGTCAGGAAGCATCAGGGGAACCAGTCTATGTACAGGGGGAAAAAATGTCCACAGTCCAAACTTGGTCCAGTCACTGGTCATCCTTGTCAGCCTCCCTTTCAAGAGCATGGAGATCCTCCACCTGTGTGGCCTCCTCCTGGCTGGCCAGTGCAGGACCAGGCACCCCACAGGGTTGGGAAACATGAGGGCTACAAGGGGAAACCGTGTGGGAAGATGAACTGGAAGGAGAGTGGTTTGGGAGGACACTTGGCCAAGGCAGCCAAGGTCGCTGCACCCAAGGAAGTAATGGTGGCATTGAGGTTGGCCATGGCTCTTGCCTGTTCCTCGTGGAACCTACTCAGTTTATCATAGAGCTGCAGTAGGATTTGAGAGGGCATGCCTGGCTCACCAACACATGCCACCATCTCTTCCTGTGATGCAGCCACAGCAGTAACAATAAAGGGAGGGGTTTGGGTCTCAAATGAGTGGTGTGGGTTGTCAGAGGTGGAGCTTTCCCTCTGTGCTTCTTGATAGCCACTTGGAGGGGGACTATTGGCAGGGGGTGGAGCTGGAGGTCCCGATGGAATAGGGGCCTCAAGAGATAGAGAGGGTCAGTGGCAGGCCCAGGTCGTGATAGGGCCTGCTCTGGGGACACCTCAGCCATTTTAAGTTCTTGTGTGTCAGGGGGAGAGTCACACTCCTCCGACCCGGCCAGTTGTGTCCAAGTCAGTGGCCCATCTACAGTGTCTTCAGCCTCCACCAGATCTGTTGAAGTTGTTGGATGCTCTATCCAGATGGGCACACTGCCCCTGCCTGCAGATGTATCTGCTCCCTCGTCCTCTTCACTGGAGGTGTTTTGCATTTTCTTTACGTCCCACTTAGCTTGCTTGCATTTTAGTTTGCTTCCAAATTTAGGCTGTGTTACGCTTGACACAACATTATTTTAGAAAAGCACTGCATTTTATTTCTTCAAACTGTCTGAACATGTTGTACAAGGTCAAAAAACACTGTGACCGGTCTCCTTGTGATAGGTTAGCAAACGTAGCTTGGCTCTTAGACACAACATACATTCACATCTGCTGTTTTCAAGAAGACACCTCATAACATATACACAAAGATGGGATATTTTGAAAACAGAAAGAAGACATTCTAGCACAGCAAAGACCCCGATGAGAGAGAGATCCACTGCCTGAGATGAAGAACAACTACATATACATAGCAGGTATCGGGTTCACCACTGAACCCAGTAATCTAGAATATAGCACTGTGTTTCCATTGTGGGAGTGGGCTGAGGCAAATAAATAATTTACAATGGTAAGGCTTCTTATTGTTTATAGTTTACTTGTAATCTTCCTCACTCTGTTGGCCATTTTGTGTAGCCAGGCTGTGTGGTTTTGCCATTGGCCTGCATGGCTTCTTTGTTGTGGCCATGCCTCCTTGCTGGTTGTTGTTGTGACCATGTGGCAGGTGGCCATTTTGTGTAGCCAGACAGTATTCTTCTGCCATTTATTTGTTTATTTTTTTAAATTATTTTTGTTATTTTGTTTTACTTTTTTTACTTTTAATTTTTTTTTAGTTTAGTTTTTTTATTTGTTTAATTTTTTTTTTTTTTTTTTTTAAATGTATTGTTTTTCATTTTCCCATTTTGTCTCGGTCAATCGGTCACCTATCCAACAAACATAGGCGCAAAGCCACGCAGCAGCATTTAGTTTTTTTGGTATATAATTCCATTCCTCCTGGACACCCTGGATGCCATGCACTTTAGACACATCAGCATCATTCATTTGTGTAATGCTGATTATTCCATTTCTCCCTGGACCCCATTGCCTGCCTGAGGTGCACACTAACCTCCATTTTTTAAAAGATTACTATTTAATTTGCCCATGCAGTTTCCTTAGTGCCATAGGTGTCTCCTTTAGAATATTATGCACATAATGGAAAGAGATTTATCTTTCTGTATACTGTGTGTTATTCTGATGGGGAATTAAATGTTATGGTATGGTGGTGTGGTCTGACTTTAAAGTGGTTATTATATTACCAAAGTAAACAACCACAATAATATTGCCTTTGTCTATCATAATCCAAACTGCAAACAATGCTACGTTTCTCAATAAATGTTTTTCTTGCTTGTTTGCTTTTAGGTGCATAAGAGAAGAGGCATCACCCACAGTACTGCCAAACAGAAGGCCTGTGCAGTCACACATCAGTTCTCCAATCTCTTCCGCAGCTTAGTGTAACTGCCAACTGAGAGCTCTAAGATGGCCTCAAAGTAAGACGCTTCCAAGAAAGTGGTAGGGGAGAAGAAGCAGCTTCCCACCAGTGGCATGTCGCCCCAAACATATTTTGGACTACCATCTCCTGTGCCTACCGCACCAGCCTCTGGGGAGCAAGCTAAGAGTAGCGCTCCCACATCAACAGCAGCACCCCAACCTAAGTTCATGAAGACCAAATCTCTCACTGAGCAGGCCATTGCAATCACAGTGATTACGATGAGCAGTGACACTGAATTTGATGTGTCCCTTTCTCAAAGTAGTACCCTATCGTTTCAGGCAACAGAGAAAAGTGGACAGCAGCTGCAGCCGGCAATAGTACGTCTTCCATGTTGCAGCAGAACAGGTTGTTGAGCTTCCTTCCGATCAAGTACCCTCTCTTTTAGAATCATTGGCTTCCAGATCTCCAGCAAGGAAAAGGAACGGTAGTACTCCACTATCTTCTCCAAGCACCACTTCTGATGATGATGATAGGGACATGGAGTGGATCCCCGGCAGAGGCAAGGGAAAGAAAAGTTCCTGAAAGCCTTAGACTTATGGAAGGGGATACACGGCGCAGGGAGAGGATTTTTTCAGGAGGTGGTCTCACCTTGTCAAATGTTTGACTACAGGGAGCTGCCACCGCTCCCGTGTCATTTCGAGCTTCAACAGCTGTGTAACTCGGTACTATTGAAGTGTGATAAAGCACATTTAGACCAGAGAGGGCATTCCCTCGAACTACGAAAGTGAGGTAGGCAAGGAGGATGAGTAAAGGGGATATTTTGGTCCTGACGAAAGCCGTATAGACACAGGAAATGGCTGAAACATGTTGACAGACATGCAAACAGGAGGGGTCAGGGGTCACTAATCAACCCTATAACCACCATCCTATATTCCTTTTTAACCCTGACTGGGAAATCCGGGAATAAAATGTAAAAGTGGACATTCCTGAGCCAGTTTTAAAACTTTACTTTCTGGAATTAACTGTTTTCATTTTTGATCCCTGTAATTATATGTTTGTATTGTCTTCCTCCTCCCTAGTGCTCCACCCCAGGCGTTGTTCTGCGCAGGGGTGTTGTAGCAAGTCTTCACAGGTAGCGCCACCAGCTCCAATATTTGCAAAGCCCCAGCTGAGACCTGCACCGACCCCTACCTCAGGAGAAGTATTCACTGCGGAGAGGCAATCAACGACACTCCCAACTACCTCCAGTTCTTCTTCAGGCTTTGGTAGGGGCACAGTAAAAATATTTCTCCCCAGTTTGGGGATTTTTACAGTTATCAAAGATGGTGAGTACATTGCAATATGCATTTGCCACACACATTTTCATTGAGGTAAGCCTGGTACAAATTATGGTACTGGAGGCCAAACGACCCATATGAAAAAACACCACAAAATCAACATTGCTGAATGTGGTGGTGAGGAGAGTTGGGGAACATCAGCTACAAGTCCAATCACAGTGGGAGGTGATGATAAGGAAGAAGAGCGTGGCATTCTCATGCAAAGCAGCCCTGTCCCCAATAGTGCACCAGCAGAATCACCCATCTCAGCGACTTAAAAATGGCATAAGAAGACTCCGAGTGAGATGGAGAAACAACGGCATACAGTGACTGCCCCACCATTACGCACATTGAGTCTACCACTACTACTTCTAAAGTCGCCTGTGTCAGTGTCCCCAGAAAACAAGAAAATGCAGGCTACTATTAGGGCATGTTTGGGCAGGAAGGGCCCTATGAGCGCAACCACCTAACCGCATGTTTGTACAATGGGAAGCTGACACAAATGTTAGTGCCAGATCTTCTCACTTTTTCTTTTGTGGATGGAGTGGGATTCTTAGAATTTGTGGCAGCCATCTGCCCAAAATGGAAAGTTCCAAGTTGGACCTATTTTGCCCGACTATCTGTTTCAGCGCTACATAACGATGTGCTGCAGTTGGTTGGACAAGCTTTGCAGCAAAGTGTTCTTCACACTAGCCACCTGACGACAGACATGTGGGCTAGTTGTCAGGCGACTGATTACATGTGCATCACTGCACACTGGATATCTTTTGTGGGGGTAAAGCAAAAGATATCCGCAGGTCTTGGCCCTGAAGAAAGTTTTAAGTGCGTTTAGTGGCATGCAACAGTGGCCATGTTCACCGAGAAGAAATAACATACAGCTTTAAACATCTTGGACAAATTTAACTGCAAGGTGTATGAATGGCTGTGACCCAGAAGTCTCAGAATTGGATTTGTTGGCACGGACAATAGCAGTAATATAGTCAAGGCCATGTCAGACGGTGGCTAATTCAGGATCCTGTGTTTGGCCCATTTCATCAACCTGGTGGTGCAAGACTGTCTAAAAAAATAAGACATAGTCAGCAACATACTTACCACCTGCAGAAGAATCAGCACTCATTTCAGCCATTCTTGTAAAGCCCAGAAGCAGTTGAGGATCATTCAGTGTTCTAATTGAGCACCATTTAAAACCCTGATACAGGAGGTACCAACACGTTGGAACTCGACCTATTACCTGCTGAAACATCTGTTTGAGCAGTAAAAACAGATCAATGATTATGTTATTCAAAGAGAAGGGAATGTAGTTGGGAAAGCTATGACCATGGATGTGGACAAATGGGGAATAGTCAAATGCCTGATACAGATGCTACTCCCTTTTGAGGTTTTCACATGGAAAGTTAGAAAGGAGGACAGCATGATGGGCCAAGTTTTCCCATTGTTGCATCTGCCACAGGACCAGGTAAAGAAGGTGTCTGAAAGGTTCTCCCCACAGGTGTGAACGAAAACATTTTATACCATATCATGTTGGTTTGAAAATGCAATGGGACCTCACACTTTTTTCCAGCCATAATGCAATGTCATGGAAACTGCTGGTATACTGTGTAAATGAATTACACTGCACACAAAATGGGGGGGAGGGAGGTCCGTGACCATGGTCGCTCTCTTGTTAATTCAACTGTTAGAGCATGTGCAGGAAAAATACAGCCTTCTCAACAAACATTCATGGTGAATATTATTTTTAATATTAGCTTACTTGGGCCTGCAATCTTTACGGTAGACAGTAGAGTGCCAAAAATGTGTTCTTTGTCTTACAGGACCACAAGATACATAGGAGAGATGGAAAGAATATTACCAACAAAGCAGAAGATAAGTGAACTAGAGACTAGTGCAGACCGGAAAAAGTCTGCTACCAAAATAACAAACAAACACGTAAATAGGGAAAAAAGATAATACAGGGATAACAGGAATGAAATTGAATAGGGGAGCTGGAAAAAAAGGAGTCAGTGTGATAAAGTAAACAAGGCAAATTTTAAAAGTAGCATAATGGGCAGAGGAAAAGGAACTAAACCTTTTTGTGTTGTACAAGTGGGCTCATATCCCCTCCTCATCACCACGTGAAAGGAAGACAGCAGGTAAGGGTGTTAGAGCAACTTTATTTCTCGCCAGCAACACCAGCCTCCAGGCAGCAACTCCTGTCCTGGAACACAGACCCAACATTCAAATACCCCAAGATTTTACCCTAAGCCCACAACAATCATAAAACCAAGCATTAAGGAAATTATAATAATTAATAATCGAACTTACTGGGGTTAGCAGAGCCCTTGGCAGTGGTGTTAGTGGTCGGTGCCTCCTGTTGACCAGCTACTCCCAGTCCCTCTGCAACTTGGGTGCTGATGTAAGAAATGAAGAAGATAAAAAAATAGATTAGTGATTCAGTTAATCTGCACAAAATTACTATGACAGTCAAACGCAGTCACATAATTGTACTTCTCTAAAACAGGACGCCGATAGTACTATGGTTGAGTTGCACATACTAATGCTAAAATCCCTATTGCAAATTTCCTTAAAACAAACTATATTTGGAACTTTTGCATTGCAGTGAATGATCTTTGATTCTATTCTCATTTCTCAACCCCCTTGATGGACCAACTCAGTCTCCCTATTGTGCTATGCATTGATGCATACTACACATCGCTGTGAAATAGCTTGGAACTGTACGTGCTACATAAGCAAAGTCACAGAGATGGCTAACTCAGTGATATTGTTGATTCACTATGGTGATAGGAGGACAGAAGGGTCTGCAATGGCTTCTTAACTATTCACCCAACGTGAGTGCCAATGATGAGTAAAATTAGGTAGGGCTGAGCACTTGCCTAGCAGACACTGGATCACATAATAACAATATTCTTAACGTAACTAACTGTAACTTACTTCTGAGTGTGAGCTGCTATTCGGAAAAAAATGTTAGCATTGTAGAAACATAAGAAATAATACCCACCGAGCCCCAGAATCTCAACATCAAGCATGTCAAGCAGGTCCTGCTCCTGGTCAAGGATATCTACCCAGCGGTGTGTCAGCTGCTGGATGATGCTCTGAACTTGGCTGGTGCACCGCATACAGCAGTGCACCCTCCCTCAGTGCAGCCAATGCTCCAGCAGGGGTATCCACTGCCAGGCCTGCCGCCTGCTGCCAGCATGGAGGGGAGGTGGTGCTGCACAAAAAAATACGAGTGCTGCCGCTGGGTATATCCGTCCAGCAGTGTGTCAGCTGCTGGACGATGCGCCGAACTCGGCTGGTGCCCCGCACGCACCGGCGCAAACTTCCCCAGTGCAGCCGACACTCCTGGAGGGGGTATCCACTGCCGGGCATGCCGCCTGCTGCCAGCATGGAGGGGAGGTGGTGCTGCACAAAAAAAACTAGTGCTGCCACCTCCTCCTCGCTGAAGATCACCCAGGCAAATATACACCTGGGGAGCGGCGCCACCTGCAAGGTAGCCTAACCTGCTCTGCCATGGTGCTGGGGGGTAAACATTAGAAAAGAAAGGAAGGAAAGAAAAATAAGGAAGTAAGGAAAAAAATAAAAAAAATAAAAAATCATGAAAAACACAATTTAAAAAAATGTAAAAATATTAAGAGACAAAAACACACACTAGTACAATAAATACAAATGAGGGGTAGATTAATTAGGAGGGTGGAGGATTACAAAGATAACAGAGGGGTTAAAAATTAGGCCTAGCACCTTAAACAGAGTAGAAAACAAGATGGCCACTCCCATGTGAACACGTGTGGTGCCATTTGTATGCAGTTTGGAGCATGAAGACATACTCCCCGTTGTGTTTCTCAACACGAACAGGTGCACAGGCAAACTACACCTGCGGAACTCCATGCAGCATGGTGGAGTTTTTTAGCCTCATCCCATCGTTCTGCATAGCGCGACTCCACGAATGCCGCCTGGGCCTACTCACTCCACCATTTATCATTTGACACAGGACCCCAAGAGATATATTTACAAGCCCTGTGCACCCCTGGGCTGGAACGTCACTTTTTTGACGTTCCAGTGGTGCACTGGGCTTAGTCATGTCCACGAGGCCACGGAAAGCCACCATGCCTGGCTTTACATGGCATCATAAATATAGTGTAAAGGAACGCAGTGCAAGTCACTGAGTTGCCTCACTTCCTCGTGGAGGGTGCCATGGGTGTTACAATGGGTGGTCCCACGTAACACCCATGGCATTTGACACATTGCCAGATTTACAACATGCTGTAATCCTGGCAATGCGTCAAAAGCCTATTCCTCCCCAGGGGTGGCATAACAGTTTTTTGGTGCAGGAAAATATTCCTTCCTGCACAAAAACAACCAGATTCTAATGCAGGCACCCTTGCAACATGGTGCAAGGGTGCCTGCATTGGTGCTAGGCAGCCATTTGTGCACCAGCGCAGTAAATTTCATAGATACGGCACATTCCTGCCCTTTTCTTTTGATGTAAGGAAGCACATCAGGAAGGCTTGCAGCACTGCCCTACGCCAACAATTTGGAAATTAGGCCCCAAATGCTTAGTAGTTGCAGTTAATGCTTAATGACATCCAAGGTGTAGCACTGAGCTTCTACATCCTTGAATGGCATAGATATGATGCTATACAGAAGGAGTCTGGCCATTAATATCTGCATATTGACAGTGCATGCATCATATTAGTGCTCATAGGATAGCTTCAGGTTAAGCATTGAGGCTGACATAAGTGCATAATGACATTGTCATGATAATTGAGGAAAATATTTGTGGATGTGTGGAAGGTCTTAGTGGCTCACATGTCTCACATGACCCAATTCGTGCACTTCTGCAATTGTGAAAATAATTGGTTTATTCCACTGGTGGCACTCAAGGTACCAATGCTTATTTTCACACCATGACGTTCAATAGTTCATAGGGATTTTCAAAATATTGCCATGGCAGGGGAGGTCCATGATGTTTGACCTTGTCCAACAAGAAAATGTGATAGGGTCTGTAGTGAATTTTCCTTCAGATGGTAGGAAGTTCCTTTTGGGTCTGCCCTTCCACCATGGTCTAGTTAGTCCTGCCTGCAACAGACATATAAAACACAGTTTTAAGGGAGTGCATTTATTTACAGGTGCGTTCATAGGCTAATTCAAAGTACCAATTCTTGCAGCAACAGCCCCAACATTGTTTGGGAGCCAAAGGATGTCCAGGCAGAGTCTCAGAGGGATGCATGTCATGTGTCATGTCGAGGAGTGTTCCAGTGAGATGAAGGTCTGAACTGCCATTAGGGATGATAGGCATCATCGACAGTCCACAAATGGATCAGATGAAAAGGTGGGCATACAAAAAGGTGACAGTACCAGGTGACGAGTCTGATGGCATGATAATTAACACAAGTCTAATGCAAAAGTGGCCAAGAGGAACATACAAATGTTACTTGGTAGATCACTGCCAGAAATTGGTGAAGTTCACATCTTCATCCTGTGATGTGTGTTGTGCCTCCCTGAGGGAGATGGTGTTTGTGCAGGAGGCATCTTAGACACGCACACATCAGGGCTGAAGCTGCGGCTCCCCTGTCCCCAGCAGCATTTTTCTGTGCTAGCACTGAGAGCTGCACAGCACTGACAAGGGTGTGATGGCTTGTCAGCAAGGCAAAATTTTGCAGTGGAAGGCACCCATGGTAGCAATGTTGGAGTCCTGCTTCTGAACCATAGATTGGAGGCTAGTGCAGAGGGCCCCAGCTGGGTAGCAATCATACTAGTGTCAGATTGTAAGAGCTGTTGTTGTAGCCTCTGCCTCATCACACCAGCAACATCAGCCAGGGAGTGTTCCATTCTATAGAGTGATGGGTAGCTGCCTTTGATTGCAGCAGAGGTGTCCTTATTGGGACTGAGACACCTATGGACTCCCTCTAGGGTTCTCACAATGGTCATGCCCACATCTCCTCTATCAGTTGCTGCTGGACTCCTACCCCTCGCCATTGGAAGGCAACTTGGGGGGTCCTCAGAGTCCAGGCTTGGGATTTGGTTAGCAGATGGGGCATGTTCTGTGGTAGGTGGTTCCTCTGGAGGCCCAGCGATGCTGTCACTCCTTGCTGTGACTGGAGAAGGTGTTTCAATTGAGTCCAGGAGTTGCTGATAGGTGTCTTCGTCCATGAGGGGCAAATGTCATCACCAACAGATTTTTTATCCAGGACAGGTTGCTGGTCAGAAGGTGTTGTTTCCCCTCTGCAATGAAATTAGAGTATGCTAATGGTAATCTATGCATGATATTGACATGAGTTACTTTGATTGACATACAGATGATATTTTCATTCCCTTTTAGTTTAACATTGATGTGTAGGAAATATGTTGCTCGTAGAAATTGTGTCCAAGATTCACTGTAGTTGCCTTTCAGATGACATGATCTCTACATTGCTCACGGGACCACTGTTAAACCTGGCATCATTGGCGCGGGTCTCCCTTCCTCTTTTCGCTTCTTACCTTTTATGTTGGCTGGATTTAGATGCTCTGGGTGCTGTGCCACTGCCAATCAGTGACACCGCGCGAATGCTCCCTGTGTAAAGATAACTGTATGAATTGGGATAATCATAATTGGCTCGTTTGGTTTACCTGTCAGTCCCTAGTATCAGTGCACTCTGTATGCCCAGGGCTGGTAGACCAAATACTGCTGGTGGGCCGACAACGCTGATTTGCGCTACCCACCGAAGCAGCTTTTAAAGTATATCCGTGTAGCATGTTCTAATAGCGAGTTACCCTCCATTTCACTGTTTACTATTGTGAGGCTATCCGTTCTCATAGGCCAGAATGGGCAGGCTGAGTATTACATGCCCTAATCCTACCTGCCCCTAGGAACCTGATAGGAACGTCGAATTTGATATGTTTAAGCTCAGGACATTGAGATACATCTTTTAGTAAGGATTATTTGCGTAGCCCGTGTTCGAAAATACCTCTGCTAGAAATGAGGTATTTTCTGGCCTCAGCTTTCCTGCAGGCTTTGCTAGTGTGTGTATTGGCCATCTGGTTTTGCAGCAGCAGGGCCAGCTGGGTCAGACCTGGCTGGAGAGAGAGATCGGCATTTAGAGTATGGAGAGGGGTGACTCTTTGATCTGCGCAGGGCCATGCCTGGCAAGGTGAATGATGGCTCCACCTCCCACTGGGCGTCTGATAGCAGACCCCCAGATTCTCAAAGGGCAGGACGTCGCCTCGTAAACCAAGTGCTCCCCGACCCCACCGAACTGGTTCTGGGTGGATGCAGTGATTTGTGACTGCAGAGAACAAAGACTTTTTAGGCATAAAACGCTGCGCTGAAACCTGTTTCGGGTGCGTTCCTTCTGGATGTCAAGACGAAACTCTGTCCGAGTGAACAGAGGAAAGGACTTTGAAACTTTCACCAAGCTTGCCGAAGAAACTACCCGAGGGCCTGAATTGAGAGTGCCTCCTGCTGAAGTCTCAGGGACATTAGACTTCACCCCGTCAGCCGTCTGAATTCCTGTGCTAGGGATTCTACTTGCAGGTGAGGCCTCCGTCGAGTAATCCAGAACCTCTAGTTCTACTGTGAAGAACGCGGACTGGTAAACTGGGTCCCTGAGCAGGATTGGGGAGCGGGATTGTGGGGGTGCTTTGTGAGTGATGGTAGGGATACCCTGTTGGACCTGCCTGAGGAGAGCAGGATGGTGTATGCCCCTATGAAAGAAGCTTTGATGACCCGTTATGGTTTGACCCCAGAGATGTACAGGCAGAGGTTTAGGACCTGTAAGAAGTTAGAGGGTACCACGTTGGTTGAATATGTGTCTTTTTTCTGCAGAGCAATGGATCGCTGGGTAAAGGGTAGCAAAATGGAAACTTTCGAGCAATTGTATGATTTGTTTGCGTGGGAGCATTTTTCTAGTAACTGTTTTCCAGAGCTACGCCAGCACCTGATTGATAGCAAGCTGACTAACCATAGGAAGCTTGCTGAGGAGGCGGACTGCTGGGTGAACACCCGGGTCCGCAAAGGTTTTGTGGGAGACTTCGCCAGAGGTGGGCAGGGTCCCCAGCAGAGAAATGGGGGGGACAAGGGTAAGCCGAGGGAGTTCCAGAGAGGGCCCCAAAGTTAATTCCCAAGGGAACCAAGCAGTGGTGTCCCAGCCTCCCCCTGAGAAGAAGCCAGTGTCCCCAACAGGTAGGCCTGTTCAGAGGGGGCCACTCACTTGTTTCAAGTGTGGTCAAGTGGGCCACCGGTATTATGATCCCTAGTGTCCCCAGAGGGACCCAATGCATCCCTCGTGCACCACCCCGTGCACTATCCCACCAGATTGCCAGTGTAGACCTGGTGGGAGGAGGTAGAGGTCCAAGGTGGGTGGGATCCCGTAGAGTTAACCCGTGTCTTGCTAGGAGACTTTGAGAAGGTCCCTAACCCCACACTGCCGAATAACACTCAGATGTACCGGCAGTGGGTGACCATCAATGGCCATAGGGTGGAGGCTCTCAGGGACACCGGAGCTAGTGTGACTGCTGTCAGCTCCCGGTTGGTGTCCAAAGAGCAGGTTGTCCCCATGCATTCTGCCCCGTAGTGTCAGCAGACAACTCAGAGAGCCAGTGTGAAATGGCTCAGGTTCCCTTCGAGTGGGGGGGGTCTCAGGAACTCTTCAAGTGGCTGTGAGGCCCGCCAATCCTGTAGACTGTCTGTTGGGCAATGATCTAGAGAACTCCCCGTGGGCCACGGTGGAGAGAAAGTCTCATTTGGAAATGTTGGGTCTGCCTGAGTGGGCGTGTGTGACCACTCGGTTCATGACAGCTCAGAAGGATGTTCAGGAGGGTCTGGAGCCTGAAAGTATGGCCCAGGCCCCTGCCTTAAAGAGAAGGGGTAGGGGGCGCGGGAAACCGGCCCATGCGGTTCCCACGGTCCCGGAGTGAGCAGACCTTGAGGGGGATGCCCTGGAACCTACAGGGGAACAAGTGGCCGAACTGGGGGACAGTGGCAGCAGGAAGGGGGGCCCTCCAGGGAGGAATTTTGTGAGCAACAGAGAACCTGCCCTTCTCTTGAGGGTGTGCGGCGACAGGCAGCTGCCCAGGCAGCAGGTGATCAGACAGGGTCACATAGGATCTATTGGGAGAACGACTTCCTTCACAGCGAAGCTAAGAGAGAGCTGCTGCCGCTGAGTGCTCGCACCTTTGCCAACTTTGCCTCATCGTGATTTGTCCTGTGAGCCGCCGCAGCTAAGAGAGAGCTGCTGCCGCTGAGTGCTCGCACCTTTGCCAACTTTGCACCATTGTGATTTGTCCTGTGGGCCGCCGCAGCTAAGAGAGAGCTGCTGCCGCTGAGTGCTCGCACCTTTGCCAACTTTGCCTCTTCGTGATTTGTCCTGTGAGCCGCCGCAGCTAAGAGAGAGCTGCTGCCGCTGAGTGCTCGCACCTTGGCCAACTTTGCATCATTGTGATTTGTCCTGTGGGTCGCCGCAGCTAAGAGAGAGCTGCTGCCGCTGAGTGACCGCACCTTTGCTAACTTTGCATCATCGTGAATTGTCCTGTGGGCCGCCGCAGCTAGGAGAGAGCTGCTGCCGCTGTGAGCCCACCACGGAGCTGCACGACGAGAGTCATCGCCACCACCAGCCCGGGCCGCCGCAGCCGCGTGCTGCTGCCGCTGAGGGCCCGCTTGTCCCCGAGTACCCAAATCATTGTGAGTGCACGTTGCGGACCACTGCAGTCGAGAACTGTGGTCGCTGGGAGTCCGCCTGTCACCATCTCCGCTTCTTCGAGAAGCTACGTGCTGTGTCCCTGTCCAACGGCAGGTATCTGGTGCGCAACGGGTCGCGTAGACCCAGGCCTTGAGCTCAGTCAGTGCCACGTTCTGGTGAACAAGTTATTGCCTTTTTAAGTCCCTACTGATTTACGTGCATTGTGACTGGTTAAAACGCTTTTGAGAGTCTCGTACTAAACCTTAGATAAAGATATTATTTTTCTATACCTACTTGAGTTGTGTCCTTTTGTGGTGTCGTTACTGCCTTATTGTGCATGGTCATAAATGCTTCACACACTGCCTCTGAGATAGGCCTAACTGCTCGTGCTACGTTACCACAGGGTTGAGCAGGGGTTATTGTTGTGTTCTATTGCTTAGGTCATGTTCCTCATGACAGCTGCATCCTAGCAACTGCATGCTTCCACTACTGGAATCCTGGTATGTTGGAGTCCAGGAGACGGAGGCGGAGGTTGCTCTGGATGGTCGGCTGTTGGGGGTTGTTACTCTTAATCAATAAAGCACTTTAAAGAAGAAAGCGGTGTCCCTCTTTTACAAAAATGGCGACGAGGATGGGATGCACCCTGTGAAGGACACACGCTTTAGAAGAAAAGTGGACGATTTTATTTGGTGCTGGAACAGCGTTGGATTTGCTGGGCACTACTTATCTCGAGTACCGAAGACCCCTAACAGCGTGCGTACGGCGCAGAGAGGATCGGAATTGAAACGGAATCGAAACGAGCACTACATTGTAAGTTTGGCAATAACTGTACTCACTGCCAACGGTTCTCTTCCTGCCACGGTGCGCACAAGCGTTGAAAGCGCCATTTGAATCATCGCAGTGTCACGTCACTGGTGTCACTCTCCTGGTGAGTCCTTTGTCCTGACACCTTGTCTAAGCGTTCCTTCTCCTGCAGCCGATGTGGTCAACGCTGCGTGACCTGACGCTGTGTGACGTACTCCGAGGTCACGTTATGCGTGCCGCCATCTTGGAGCGATAAGCCAGATAACGCCGGAAATCAGTTTCACACGCAAAGAAGAGAGCTTGACCGCGCAGAACTACAGAAGACATCGGTGGTGAGCAGACCTCCCGCACAACATGGATAACTGTTAAACAAACAGTGGACATCCATACAGGTACTATCCTATCTTGAGAAAGGATAGAGAGGGACCGGAGAAGGGCGAACTAGAGGGCTCCTAAGAGAAGACCAGTATTAATGAGCAGTAGAGGGCTCCTGAGAGAAGACTGGTGAGTGTAGCAGGGAGAAGATCTGCACACTCACCGAAGCGCTGCCTCACTACACCTTTGTTGTCATTATTTTGTCATTTACACCTTATTTAGTAGGAGGTTTAATCTAGCTTCAAAAAAAAAAAAAAAATTCTTTTTGCTGTCCTTCACAACTGGAACTTATCCTAGACAACGATGACCAACCAAGTCATTGCCCCTCCCCCCACATTTTTACAAGATCCAGGTGCCACTTGCATGGACTGGGAGGATTGGAAGGAGTCCTTTTCTACATACCTGGAAGCTATTGGAGGGGAAGTTTATGTTGCCAATAGAAATTTGGCAATTTTGAAACATCATTTGGGCATAGAGGGTAGGAAAGTATTAAAAACCCTCCCTAAACCTCAAACGGCTGTGAGAAATGCTACTGATGACGCCGTTATTGAGGAAGATGTATATGAGATAGCCATGGCTATGTTGGAGGAGAACTATGGAAAGAAATTAAGCATTGTCGTGGAGAGACACAAGTTCTTTTCTCGCAAACAGTCACAAGGAGAAAAGATTGAACAGTATGTTGCAACGTTGAGAAGATTAGCGACTACGTGCAGATTTAAAGATCTTCGTGATGAGATTATTAGAGATCAATTGATAAATGCTACAAATAACAAGAAAGTTCAAGAAAAATTGTTAGATTTAATGGACCCCACCTTAGATACAGCTATCCAAATAGCCAAACGTATTGAGAACACTTCACAGTATGTTAAGGAGTTAACATGTATCGAATCCTCTGTTGAGTTGAATACTTCTAAAGTATGTGAAGTAAGTACAAATAATAAGAAGGGTGGTGGGACAGAAGAAATCAATAGTGAAAAAAAAAACAGTTTACCAATGCTAGAAAGTTATGTTACAGGTGCGGAAGCAACAGACATTCTTCTGATGCTATTCATTGTCCTGCATCCAAAAGTAGGTGTTACAAATGCAAAATAATTGGTCACTTTTCAAGGGTTTGCAAGGCATCTGACATGTCTCGTTCCAAACCAATCGTAAATGCTATTAGAGAGGAGTTTACAGTCAATTCTAGTGAAAGTGACATTGAAGTATTAGTAATTAACGATTGTGACTCGTACAACCCTCCGAAGTGCAACATTTTTATAGATGATAAGATTGTACCAATGTGGGCGGATTCATGTTCCCCTTTTACCCTGATTGACAAACAGAATTGGGTAAATTTAGGTTCTAAAAACCTACAAATTGCAGATGTGAATCCGGTTGGGTACTGCGGACAAAAACTACCTGTTCTGGGTTATTTTACATCCAAAATCAAGTTTCAAGATAGGGAAACTATTGCCAAATTATATGTAGTAGAGAAGGGCAAGTCATTATTAGGATGGAGAGAACAAAGAGCTCTAAACATTATACTCAATCCTAACCATCCTGCTCAAGTACTTTTAACTGAATCACATGAAGGGAACGAATGGGTGTCCAAGTTTCCCAATCTCTTTAAAAAGGAATTAGGTTGTCTGAAAAAGTTCAGACATCGCATAATTCTTAAGGAAGGTACCATTCCAAAAGTACACAAAGTGCGGAATGTACCTTTAGCACTGAGGGGACCGCTCAAAGAAGAATTGAATAGGTTATGCAAAGAAGGCATCATAGAACCAATTGAAGCATCAGAGTGGTTGAGTCCGATTGTTATCGCACGCAAACCCAATGGCAGTATCCGCATGTGTGTGGACTTAAGAGATTTAAATGAATGCATTTGGGTAGATCGTTATCCCTTGCCTCATATCAATGATATGCTGGCTGGAATTGACAACGGCAGGTTCTTTTCCACCCTAGATTTGTCAAGTGCGTATCATCAAATTTTATTACAACCTGAGTCCAAACACTTGACATCCTTCATAACTCCGGAAGGTGCATTTCAGTTTGTTCGTATGCCCTTCGGTTTGGCTTCTGCCTCAGCAGTTTTCCAAAGGGTTATGCAAGGAGTCTTGAAGGACATCCCAAAAGTGTTGGTTTTCCAAGACGATATTTTGGTGTGGGGAAAGGATAAATTTGAGCACGACAAGTTGCTAAGAATTGTGCTTGACAAACTTGAACATGCTGGCTTAACTATTAGTTTACAGAAGTGTAAATGTTGTCAATCAGAAGTGGATTACCTTGGGCACACATTATCTCAAGAAGGTATTAAACCCAAGCTCAAATTAGTGGAGTACTTAGAGAAAGCTCCTATACCACAAGATAAAGATCAATTAAGGTCATTTCTTGGACTCGCCGAGTATTACTCGAGGTTCATTCATAATTTTTCACATTGTGTGTTCCCTCTGCATGAACTGATGAAGAAGAATATGACCTTTGTATGGTCTGATAATTGTCAACGTGCTTTCGATGAGGTGAAGGTAGCTGTTGCAAAAGCTACTGCTTTGAAGCCTTTCAATCCCAAGGATAAGTGCATCATCGTAACTGATGCCAGTGGATACGGATTGGGAGCGGTATTAATGCAAATACATGATGGTAAAGAAAGAGTGGTAGCCTTCGCATCACGCACACTCAAGGGAGCTGAAAGCACGTACTCCACCATAGAAAAGGAAGCGTTAGCGTGTTGGTGGGGTGTGCAACACTTCCGAAATTTTGTGTGGGGAATTAATTTTGAATTACACACAGACCACAAACCCCTAATAGACATTTTTTCCACAGCGGGTGCAGGCAGAGCCACTCCACGCATCGCTAAATGGATATACCGTTTGCAAGAATTTAATTTCACTCTTAAGTATGTTCCTGGTGTGAGAAACATAAATGCCGATTGTTTGTCACGTCTTCCAGTAGTCAAATTGGACAGTGAGGATCATAATTCAGAGTTTGACGATTGGATAGTGGCAAATTTAGTGGATGTATGTCAGGCCATTGATGAATCCGATTGGAAGCAAGCCAGTTTGGATGATGTTGTGATGAAGAAGGTCATGGAATGTTTACCTATGAATGAAGGATGGAAACTACATGACGACATGTTGCAATATAAGGAAGTATGGAGCGAATTATCGGTAGTGAAGGGAATTTTGAGGAGAAATGACAAACTAGTGGTTCCTGTAACCATGAGACCCAGATTAATAGAACTATTACACGAGGGCCATGGTGGTATGACCGGCATGAAGAGAAAAGCTAGAGACGATTTCTGGTGGCCGGGTATGGACAGGCAAATCGAGAGATTTGTAAGAGAATGTGTAGCATGTTCACGCAGTGACAAGGCTCATGTAGTACAGGAAACTCCCATTCATCATGTGAAATGGCCAGGGCATGCATGGGAAAGAGTGGCTATAGTTATATGCGGTCCTTTCGAGATTTTAGGTGTTGGTTGTAAGTATGCAATCGTATTAATGGACTACTTCTCAAAATGGCCTGAGGTAACTTTTGTGCGTGAAGTAAAAACCAACAGTGTAATTGATTTTTGTGAAGAAATGTTTCGTAGAGAAGGATGTCCCGCAGAAATTCTATCTGATAATGGCCCCCAATTTGTATCTAATGAGTTTGGAGAATTTCTTAGAAAATGGGGCATCAAACAACTTAAAACACCTGTCTATCATCCAAGAGGAAATGGTTTGATTGAGCGCTTCAACCGCGTCCTAGGTGAGTGCATCCAGATGGCTGTACATAGCAATGTTTGTTGGAAGAGTCTTGTAAAAAAAATGCTGTGGAATTACAGAACTACTCCACATTCTGTAACGGGGGAAACACCATTTTGTTTACTGAAAGGTAGAGTTCCTTGTTCCATAACAGTTCCTGCGTGGATGGGGAGAAGTGGAAAGAAATTGGTCAATGAAAGTGCCATAAGAACAAAAGTGGAAAATTACCAAAGTTCGTACGAGCGGAGACATAATGATAAGTTAATCAAAAAACCAAGGATGTTTGAGTTGGGTATGTATGTAAGAGTACAAATAGGAACCATTCATTGTAAAGGTAGTTCCAAACTGTCTGATCCTAAGAAGGTTTTATTAATCAGGGGTGACCTTCTGAAACTTTCTGATGGGAAGTGGTGGAATGCCAATCGTGTTGCCAAATGTAGTGAAACTGAGGTTCGTGAGTGGTTGAAACCGAAACAGGTTAAGCCCAGATCTATTGATAGAGATGAGTTCAATGATATTCCAATCAGAGAATCCAATGTTCCTAACAGAGAGCCTAGTGCTCGTTCTAAAATACCGCCTAAGAAGTTTAAAGATTACATTTGTAACTAGTTATAACATTCTCCTCAGCATTATCTTGATTTGTTAAGGGAAGGGGATATGTTGTGTTCTATTGCTTATGTCATGTTCCTCATGACAGCTGCATCCTAGCAACTGCATGCTTCCACTACTGGAATCCTGGTATGTTGGAGTCCAGGAGACGGAGGCGAGGTTGCTCTGGATGGTCGGCTGTTGGGGGTTGTTACTCTTAATCAATAAAGCACTTTAAAGAAGAAAGCGGTGTCCCTCTTTCACAAAAGTTATCAAAGGGAATAGCCCACTTGCCCTGACTTAGGAAGTAGGGTCCCTATTTGGACATTGGCGCCAGCCATGGCCAACTAGAGACCCCCATTTCTAACAACCACTGTGTGACAAGAGTGATTTTTTGTGTCATACCACACATTTCAACACAGTTGCACAGCTTTCTGGCCTGCCCTGCTGGGGAAGGTGAGTTGAGGTAAGGTCCACATCTGCCTTGGTGATAGCCTTTCTTTTTCATGATGGCTCTACTGAATGGTGTTTCACTTGTTGACACCACTACTGTGCACATTTCACCAAGTCACCAGGGTGCCTACATTTCCTCTGTCCACTACTCAGCCCCCACACCACCTGGGGCAGTGATGTGACTGGTCATGTGTTATTGTTGATATTGCAGTCTCCCTTTCATACAGTACACCACGCCAGTCTTCCTTGTTGTGCTGCCTTGCATGCCCATTGTGCATTCATGTTGCCAAAGGCTCATATTTGACACACATCCATACAACTCTACACAGCTAGCAACCTTGTTACACTGCAGGTAGGTTTAATACCATGTACTAACCATGGTTTTCCTAATTGTGTATACTCATGTGATTTCAGTACACTCACAGATGTCTTCATAGTTCCATACCGTAGGCACTGGGAGGCTTAATTACAAGCCTAGTGTGCCACCAGAGTGTCAATTTATTGGACGTTCTGGTGGTGCACAGTGCTGACCCATATCTACAACGCCACCAAACTATACCCTGTGTGTCTATTCATGGCCTTGTAGATATGATGCAATGGAATGTAGTGCAAATCACTGCGTTGCCTCACATGGTGGCTGTTCCCACTCAACGCCCATGGTTTTTGAAACATTCCCAGATTTACAACATAGTATAAATCTGGGAATGCGTCAAAACCTTGCACCTCCCTGGGGATGGCGTAACGGTTGTTTTTGTGAAAGAATATGTCCCTTCCTGCACAAAAACAATCTGATTTCAATGCAGGCACCCTTTGCTCCATGGTGCAAGGGTACCTGCGTTGGTCTAGGCAGTCATTTGTGTGCCAGCACAGTGTAAAAGGGCAGAAATGAACCGTATCTCATAAATTGTCTTTTGTCAGCGGACAGCGCAGCAAAGTGACGTGCAGTGCTGCCCTGCATCAAATTGTTGTAAATGAGGCCCTGTGTACTAACTCTGAGGATATTGGACCAGTCAAACTGGGAAGGTTACTACCACTGAGGCTCACCCCATTTTGTAATTGCCAGATTTTTTTATCTGCAGAGTATCACACATGACTCAACTCATTCACTTGTACCTGCACATGACTCCTTTGCAATCCTCTAGTATACCCAGGGACTTTACTTTCTGTCACTCACTGATGGCACACAGGTGTTCATTTGACTATCATGTGACATCCACACCCCCAAGTGAATCAACATTTCCAATTGACCAACATGACTGCCTGTATCTGAGGGCTATGGCTGAATGTGTGGCCAACATGCTAGTAGGTATGATATTCTGTGACATCCCTACATAGGTTGGCCACCCTACTAGGCCCATACACCTCATCCTCCAAACATCACTAAGAACTGCCCATCATTGTGGAAACCTATCTCATCCAGTCACTTCACTATTCCCGGTTTGACATCCTCCGGCTTTGACATATGTGGCATAGTCAGACATTTCTCTGTCCAAATCCCTCCTGACAGGTTCACATCTGCTCCAAGGTCAACGTCACATGTAGGATGTAGTACATCAATGCCCTCTTCTACTCTACACCATCCCTTCCCAGCTGCATTACAAGTGTGCCACTATCAGACATAGCAGTGCATGAATATTGCTCAGGCTACCTTCCAGTACCCACGTCACTTCTCACTTCCTTGCTATGCAATGTCTTCCCATTCAGACACAGTGCCATTTCATAATGCTCAGATACACCTACATTGAACTGCAATACCAGGGGGCCATCAGGTTCACACATCATCTATTCTTTCAACAAACACTCATGGTCCTTTGTTATGTATCACTTTCAGTCACCCACACCCCCACGTTCGATTAGTGCTTGACAGGATGTAGGGTGGCATGTACCATGGCAGCTGATACCTGTGTGGTCTCACTCTGCACATCAGTACCGCTGCGTGCAATGTAGTTTCATGCTAGTGATGGTACACGTGGCTCATTGCAATTTCCTATGTGTTGATACTTCACATACACCACACCTAAACCCCCTCTCAGATGAGGAGTTAACCCTCTGGCAACCCCATTCCATTCCATTGCTTTACAGTCCAGATTTGGCAGCATGGTTTCAAGAGAGACACACCAGCCTCATGGTGCAAGGGGGCATTGCCAAAGTGAGGGGGCATGGTTCCAGAGTCCATGCATGATGTGGTGTTCCAGTCAACGTTTTTTGCTTTGTAATGTGGGACTTGCAGTCCTGGTCACTAATGTTATATATTCCACTACAAGTCCCAGTATACAAAGGTGAACCTGAACTGGTGCTGCAGATCACACATGGACTGGACAAACTTGACAAAGCTGGACTGGACTGTGCAACATTTAACTGGGCAGACTGACTTACATTTATATGAGGTCTGACTAGACATGTGAGCAATTCCATCCCTTTCCGTTACACTGAGCACAGTGCAGTGCAGGTATGTAGCTTGCTGCACTGTAGTGAATTACATTTTTGGTCAAATTTAACCTTGTTGCCACTTACCCTGTACATCTTGTTGGTTCTTATTACCAGCACTGTCTAGTCCGGGAACTCCTGCCACCAACTCTGCTGGGATGACTGATGCCACCTGCCCCTCCAAGGGCATCAGCTCCTATTCCTTTTGTCCTCCTCGTCCGTCCGCATGGCTGTCTTCAGGTTATTCTCCAGTTTCTCATTGGTCCTACACTTATAATCATGCCAGCACTTCTTGCACTCTGGCACTGTCCTTTTAGCTTGCCCAACACTATTTATCTTCTGCACTATGGACTGCCAAGCAGCCTCTTTCTTCCCTAATGACAATTTGGAGATAACAAAGAGTTGATGTTTATACTTTGTGTCGCCTGTTCTCAAAATGTGATTCGCCTTCTCATTAAAATGACTCTTCTTCTTTCCCTGGGGGACTGTCTAAACATCCTGGCTGATTCTAGGGCTGTTGGAGTTGTGGCCCTGGCTGCCTGCTCCATCTCTCTCTTTTACGGTATGGGGAAATGTTTTTTCTTTAAATGCATCACTATTTACGAGATTTTTGATGCATTATGCATGATGCACTCCAATGTGACGCTAGACTGAGTTGCATTGCTTTACGTGCCGCAAAGTGGCCTATCATCACTTTGGCTACGCATGTGTCAGTTATCTTTGCTGCAGCTGTCCCACAGAAGGGAAATTTGTTTTGATGCACCAACAGACCTTACGCTATGGTGCGCTGTACTGTAAATGTGGCACATCCACCTTTTTTTGATGCATCGCTGCCTCGCCGCAGCGACACGTCAGTTCTCATGAATGAGGGCCTGAGGGTATTGTGCTATAATACTCTGTTACCTTTGATCATTTTTTGGAGGACTTTGGACAGGTGGTTGAGCTTTTATTCAACATAAGTGTTACTGGTAGCTTACATTTCCTGTCCTCGGCCCCTAGTTTCCTCTTTGCCTTCCTGATCTTATCTTCCACCAACTGTGCAAAATGGGGGCTGAGACCGTATTTCTATTGGCTGATATTAAAGGTCAAAGGTTTGCCACACACTTTCCTCACCCTCCTTTAATCTCCTTACAGATTTTTAGCACCTCTTTTTCAACTGGTGCCTCTAGTGCCCTTTAACAAGGAAATCGCAGGGGAGCTTCCCTCCACATCCATTCCCCAATTAGTACATCCCACTTTGTGAGCTAATGAAAAGTGTCACAGTACCTGTATAAATACTGAGTGAAAGTACTCTCCTTTTTCTTTAAGCTTAAAGCAAACAAAGTAGCAGCAAACTTGTGGCAAGCTTCACAAAACTAGTAGTTGGGAGAGCAATTATGCTTGCACAGCATGCTCTGATCTCCCAGTTCACTCTCCCAGTGCTCTGTGTCCCACAAAAGACCAGATACACAAAGCACCTATTGCCCTAATGCAGAAGACCTATGGTGGGACAGGCAAGAGCAGACAATCTAGGATTCAAAAAGCACTGCAACATTCACCTCCTCCTAGCTTCCATATGCGTTCTTCAAGCCCCCTTTTCAGGGTAGGTTAGCAATCGAAATGGAGGAGGGGAGCTGGGGAGAACTATAGGTGCAAGCTGCACTGGTTCCTGAGTCTGCTGCTTCTATGCACCAACTAACCCTCAGCCCACCAACAGTAGTCCATCTAATATAACATAAGCATTTATAAAGCACACATACACCAGAAGGGTACACCAGAAGGGTACTCTGGCGCTGAAAAACAGATGTGTATTGTTACCCAACTGAATAGTACTCATTTTATCAATCTCAGAAGGATGAAAGCCTGAGTGGACCCACCAGGATTTGAACCTGTGACCATGAGATCAAACAGAGGCCCCTACAGTGGATGCATTAGGCCACTAAGTCACTAGACCCAGACCCTTGATGCTCGATCCCCCTCACCTCTCATGGGAGGGTGACTGATTGAGATGAACGTAGTGTGTAAAGGCCCAGATCGCATCAATCAGGACAGTCACAACGGACGCAGTCCCTGCTGCAGCTCCATCCCGTGCTGTCTGCTCTTCTCTGATCTGCAACACAGAGTCATCATGACATAGATAGCCCCAAGTTTAAAATAATCACATAAGACAGACTGTGTACATCCTGCCTTTCCATCAGCATCAATGATTGGCATGTTGCACACACTATTCGGTCTGTGGTCTCGTTTTTGCAAATTTGTTAAAACAATTCTGACCTTTTTCAAAAAGCTGGCTCACTTTTGTGCATACTAACGTATAACAATCAATCAATCAATAAATAGCTTTTTTCAGAAGTATGATAACAACCATAGAAGCACATACAACATTACGTCAGATTATGTAATGCTTAAAAACAAATAAAACAATAATTATAAAATTAAAACATAACAATATGTGTTAAAATAATTTTAGGACAACATAGACCTATGAGCTCCAACAGCTCATTTTAAAAAGGCCCCAAAATGCAAAACAATTTCATCATTAGTTAGGTCATTAAACATCTAAGGGCGGGCCTGCATTGTCCAGTACTTTGTAAATGTTTTTCTAGAGCCAGAATTAAAAACAATCTCATATACCTTACATGAAATTTACAAAAGAAGATCAAATGGAGCATTGATTGGCCTGAAACATTATCACAGGGACACAGTACATCCTCTACATTGTGGACAAAACACTGGGAGAAGCACAACAGGTATTTCATTGTGTCTGATCAAAACGAAATAGCAAATATCGCTCCCATCCATTCCGTGCGTGCCAAATGTAATCGGAAGGACAATCAGATTCACATATTCCGATATGTGCAGACAAATTTGGCTTCACCAACCTATCCCTTAGACACTGTGATTGTTCATAATCATAAAGTGTTTGTGCTACTATCTTTTTATCTATATCAATACATGATGATGGTTCAGTGAAAGCAGTTTCCATTCCAATTTTATGATATTAATCTTTCACATAGGCCAACCAGGGAATAAGTGAACCCTTATCTAGAGAGAGACAATCCAAAATGATGTCTTGTGTTAGCCCGGCCTCAGCGTTTGTCCAGATTGCAAGCCGCAGCAATATGGGACAAACCCTAATACAGTCCACTAGATAAGGAGGACTAAGCTCTTTATGACAAATATATTGTGAAGCAGAAATAGCAGCAGACAAACGTTTTCTATGAAATCTGTTTTCCTCGCTCAGTATAGCTTTGCAATTTGAAAAGCCCCAAACCTCAGCCCCAACCACGGCTATGAGTACACATTGTGCCTTATAAATCTGCAAGAGAGGCTTAAGAGAGCCAACCCCCACAGGTTGGTGAAGGCTACACAAGGAGCCATTAGCCATTGCAAATTTCATGGTACGGTGCGCAATATTAGCCGTCCAAGACCCTCCAGCTGAAAAAATCATGGCAAGATATGGAAAAGTGCTGGTGTGGCTCAAATGCTGAGAACCAATCGACATATTTGATATGGGAATAGTTCGGTCCGCATGACATAGTGTAGGAATTTGTAAAAAATTTGGCAAATTGAGTAGGGTCATAAAATCCACAAAAGCCTGCACCGGATGACGCAGTACCTTGGGCGTATGCGCCATGAGCACTGTGCCATCGGCATATAATAGTGTCAGTAGTGGCTTCCCCTTAATTTTTAGAACATCTTGTGTTGACTGCACCAAAAACAGATGAAGCTCATTAATAAAGAGAATAAAAAAATGGGGAGCCAATACTCACCCTTGTCTTACTCCCTGATATACCCCTACATCTCCAGATACCTCACCTCGCGTACTCATGCGAACCCTTGCCCTCATATCATTGTGTAAGTATGCCATGAAGTGGAATAGAACAATATTCAAACCACGAGCTATTCGCAGTGACCATAATTTTGTCCAATTTACACAGTCAAAGGCTGATGAGAGGTCCATGAATGCTAAATAAAGAGGGAACTTTTTCGCAACCGTATACTTCCCTAAGACCAGATTCAGGTTAAGGTATTGTTCAATAGTTCCCTCTTTGTGCCTGAACCCATAATGACAGGGATATAAGACAGACTCATTGGCTCATTCTCTAATCCTGTTATAAATTGTTTTCCCCAGAATTTTAACAGTGGTGTTGTGAGAAGTTGGCCCGGTATATGCTGTTCACTAATTAAAGTGGACACCTTGCACCAGAACAATTCGACTCTTATGGTAGATAGGTTTAAGACAACCTTTAAAGAAAGCTATCCTAGTGGTAGCTGTGGAGAGCAGCCTTCAGGCTAAGTCTTGAAGGAATGTAAAGCAGCTTGTTTTACCACACAATCTCTTGAATCACCAAATGAAAAGACACCACACAGGTATATATATCAAATATATATGTATTTATTAATAAACAACTCTCTACTAATCTCTTTATGAGATTAGAAGTCAGGAACATATGTACAAATCAAATGTTATCAAAATAAGTTTAGCACAATCAAATATCACAATCTTAGTTTGGCTAGACCTAGGTCCAGGGCATCTAGAATTGAGGGACCCCCAAGAACCACCCCAGGTAGTTGTAGGAGATCCACAGGGGACGGACGCGGTGTCCTGGCACCGGTGCGAGTCCTGTACGAGTCTATGCGAACAGACGCGATTGAGATTTCAATGTTAAAGGTCCCTTGCGTGTTCGAGGCGAACACACCGATCGGTCCTTGTACGAGTCGAAGGACGCGGTTACAGATAGAGTTGCAAGGGAGTTGGACGCGGTGTGTCTAACACAGACGCGAACCATGTACGAGTCAGCGCGATAGTCTCACTTGGAAAGTAAGAGTTTTAGGGCACTTCTAGGGTAGCTACAAGCAAGTCACTTACAGGGTAAGTAGTTCTAGGGCCCACACCCACAGGAGCACTGTAGTGCTGAAGTTACCTCACCCAGGGAGCCGGGTGCATAGGTGTTCTTTGGTGTCGGGTCGCGGCGTCGTTTTCAATGGGAGCCAGTGAAGACTTGCTGCTTGCGGCGACAGGAGAAGTGTCCGGAGGAATCCAAGCCTGGATTCAGAAGATGGAGGACCTGAAAGCAGAGGGGACAGTGTTCAAAGTCACTTGGCAGTGACTCGGGGCAAGGAAGATGGAGGCCCACCGTCGTCGCAAGATTCAGGTTGTTCAAGGGTGCCTTGACTCTTCAGCCACGAGGTCCAGGAGGCGTCGACAATGACTAGGAGCTGTATTCGGCGTGTCCCACAATGTTTGCAGCTTACTGCGGTGTCGGCGACTCGATTGGAGCCAACAAGCCTTGGTAACAGCAAGTCTCGGGGAAAGTGTAAAAAGTCAATGTCGCAGACCAGCAAGGTCTGAAGGACTCACCCAGCGAGGGTAAGTCAGGGCAGGCCTGGGGCAACCAGGGGAACTCTTTGGTTCTGTAGGAAAGCCTTCAGGAGACCCACAAGCTAGCTGGCAAGGGATCGCAAAGACGCCTCAGAAGGATTCGCCCAACAGGGGCCCACGGTCACTCGGGACATGGTAGGCCTCTGATCTTCGGAGGGATTCCTGCTGGAGGCCAGGACCACACGTGATCCAAAGAACAAGGTCGTAGGACGTTGTGAAGGGGTTGCACTTGACAATAGTGCATGGTACCCAGAGGTCGCGGTTCCTCGTCACTCTTGGGGTCCACTGGCCTCACCTTCGCTGGGGACTCACGATGGCCTTTGAGAAGTCAGGAAATCTACTTCTTGGGCTGCAGGGACTTCGGACTCTGGCGGGAGCAGCATAGTTTGCGACTGTCATTTGTAAATGTTGGTGCCTGCCAAGCAGGGGAGTCACTCCTTGACTCCAAGGGAGATTCTTCAGTCTTCCAAAGGTAGTGGAACGTCGAAGGTCCAGGATTCTTCTTCAGAGCGTCGTCCGTGGGGTATCTAGGGTGCAATGCACAGGTTCCCCCTTTTATACTAAAAGAAAGGGAGGGACTAGCTCTAGGACCCCACCTATGGGAGGGTCAGGGGAGTGGGTGGCTACACCCACTTCCCTTTGTCCAGTTTCGTGCCAGAGCAGGGGCAGGTAGCCCCTGAGCTGGTTTGAACTGGCATATGCACAGAGGAGCTTTCTGCTCCCCCAGTGCAGGACTTCAAAGCACTCTAAGAGTGCACCCACCCAGCCCCAATACACTAAACCCTGTCTGGGAGGTGGTTACACCTCCCTGTGACAGGATGCCTATTGTTGGGCTTCCTCCACTGCGAGTTTCGGTCATCAGCAGGAGGGCAGCCCAGTGTCTGTGACTGGTGGCATCCATTTTGTGATGCCAGGGCTCTGCAGGATTCTACCGCGTTTCCACAGTAGGTACATGTCTATCCCTCTAGAAGGGTGGAATGCTACCCCGCCGCCAGAACTGGCAGGGGGTAGTATTCCAAGATGTTTGACACCAAACACGACATGTTTTGATGCAGCCATTCCAAAGTTAGCATTCTACCGCGAGGATATAATGCACTTAAGAGTATATGGTTTAACCGCATCCACAAACAGCCCCAGAGAATGGACTCTGAGAGCTGCAGAGGGGCCCTGCTCAGGCAGAGGCACCCTCTTACATAGGAACCAAGCACCCTGCCCTCAGGATTGATAGGGCCTGCCTTAGGGGTGACTGATAGGTTTAAATGTGTGTGCAGGGGAGATATAGGAAACCTGTTTCTCAGTGAGAAGTGCTCGCACCACCTCACCCAGGCTGCAGTAGCAGGCCTGTGGTGTCAGATTTAGTCTGCTTCCCAGGGGTGGCATAATACATGCTTCAGCCCCTGGTAGGCCTGTGAAGTACCTATGCCCTTGGTACCTAAGGTACCATATACTAGGGACTCATAAGGTACCACAGTATCCAATCACTAGTGCACCTAGAGTGCACTCCAAGTCATTTAGAGAGAACAGAGAGGCTGGGGCCCTGATTGGCAGGGACCCAGCCAGACTATAGCCAGAAACCAGTGTAAACATCAGAAAAAAAGTGGGGGCAACATAAGAGGCAGATCCTACTCTCCTACACAACCCCCCAAACGCAGGGACACTAAACTAACCTTGACCAGTTGAGTCTTCGTGTTCTAAGTGGAAATACCTTGAGAGTCCATCTGCATTGGCATGTTGGGTCCCAGGTCTATGTTCCACTGTATAGTCCATCCCCTGTAGGGAAATGGACCACCTCAAAAGTTTTGGGTTTTCACCTTTCATCTGTTTAAGCCATAGGAGGGGCTTGTGGTCAGTCTGAACTATGAAGTGAGTGCCAAACAAGTATGGCCTCAGCTTCTTCAGGGCCCACACCACAGCAAAGACCTCCCTCTCTATAGCTGACCAACGTTTCTCTCTAGGGGTCAGCTTTCTGCTAATAAAAGCTACTGGCTGGTCTTGACCTTCATCATTCAGTTGAGACAGTACAGCTCCAACACCCAGCTCAGAAGCATCTGTTTGGACAATGAACTTTTTGGTGTAGTCTGGACTCTGTAAGATGGGAGCAGTGCACATGGCCTGCTTTAGGTCTTCAAATGCCTTCTGACAGCTAGCTGTCCACTGAACGTTTTTTGGCATTTTCTTTGAGGTCAGTCATTCAAGGGGGTCACTATAGATCCATATCCCTTGACAAACCTCCTATAGTACCCAGTCAGGCCTAAGAAGGCTCTCACCTGTGTCTGGGTGGTTGGAGCAACCCATTCCATTATGGTTTGGATTTTGCTCTGTAAAGGCTGAACCTGGCCTCCACCTACAAGGTGGCCCAGGTACACAACCTGACTCTGTCCTATCTGGCACTTAGTGGCCTTGATAGTGAGGCCTGCTTTCTGCAGAGCCTCCAAAACATTTCTGAGGTGGACCAGGTGATCCTGCCAGGAGGAACTAAAGACAGCAATATCATCTAGATAAGCTGAGCAATAAGTTTCCATCCCTGCCAGAACTTTATTCACCAACCTCTGAAAAGTGGCAGGTGCATTTTTCAATAGAAAGGGCATCACCACAAAGTGGTAGTGCCCACTAGGGGTCGAAAATGCTGTTTTGGCTTTTGCATCATCAGCTAATCTGATCTGCCAGTAGCCAGCTGTTAGGTCAAATGTACTTAGATACTTGGCTGAGGCCAAAGTATCAATCAGCTCATCTGCCCTTGGTATGGGATAGGCATCAGTCCTAGTGACTGCATTGAGGCCTCTGTAGTCTACACAAAACCTCATTTCTTTCTTACCACCCTGGGTATGAGGCTTGGGTACCAGGACTACTGGGCTAGCCCAAGGGCTATCTGAAGGCTCAATTACACCTAGCTCCAACATTTTCTGGACTTCTGTCCTGATACAGTCCCTGACATGGTCAGGTTGCCTGTAGATTTTACTCTTGACAGGCAGACTGTCTCCAGTGTCCACCTCATGGGTGCACCAGGTAGTCTGACTAGGGGTCAGGCTAAACATATGTCTATACTGTTGCAGAACTTGTCTGCACTCAGTTTGCTGATGGTCAGTGAGGCTGCTTGCCAAAGCAACACCATCTACTGACCCATCATCAGGGTTCTGAGAGAGCAGGTCAGGGAGAGGGTCACTCTCCTCTTCCTGGTCCTCATCAGTTGCCATGAGCAAGCCCATGTCAGCCCTGTCAACATATGGCTTTAATCTGTTGACATGGAGCACCCTCAGGGGGCTCCTGGGAGTTCCAAAATTCACCAGATAGGTGACTTCTCCCTTCTGTTCAACTATTGTATGGGGGCCACTCCACTTGTCCTGGAGGGCTGCTGGGGCCACGGGCTCCAACACCCACACTTTCTGTCCTGGCTGGTACACAGTCAGCACAGCCTTTTGGTCATGCCAAGCTTTTTCTTGGCTGGCCTCCAGGTTTTTGGTTGCCTTTTTCATGTATTCGGCCATCCGGGAGCGGAGACCAAGTACATAGTCCATCACAACCTGTTTGGGGGTTTGAGAGGTAACTCCCAGCCCTCTTTAACCAAACACAATGGACCTCTTACAGGGTGCCCAAACAGAAGCTCAAATGGGCTGTAACCAACCCCTTCTGTGGAACCTCTCTGTATGCAAACAACAGGCAGGGAAGAAGAAGGTCCCATTTCTGCCTAAGCTTCTCTGGGAGTCCTTTAATCATTCCCTTAAGGGTTTTGTTGAAGCGTTCAACCAAACCATTGCATTGTGGGTGATAGGGAGTGGTGAACTTATAAGTTACACCACACACCTTCCACATTGGTTTCAGATATCCTGACATGAAGTTAGTACCTCTGTCAGAGATGACCTCCTTTGGGAAACCCACTCTGGAGAAAACTCCAATGAGGGCTCTTGCCACCACAGGGGCTGTGGTGGTCCTCAGGGGAATTGCTTCTGGGTACCTGGTGGCCTGATCCACTACCACCAGGATAAACCTGTGCCCAGATGCAGTTTGAGGGTCAAGGGGACCAACAATGTCAATCCCTACCCTTTCAAAGGGTACCCCCACCACAGCTAGTGGTATCAGGGGGGCCTTTGTGGTGACACCTGCCTTGCCACTGGCTTGGCATGTGACACAGGAGCGACAAAACTCCTTTGTGTCCTCTGACATATGTGGCCAATGAAAATGTGGAACAAGCCTGTCCCAGGTCTTGTTTTGGCCCAAGTGACCTGTTAAAGGGATATCATGTGCTAGGGTCAAGAGGAACCCCCTAAACTTCTGAGGTATTACCAACCTCCTGGTGGCTCCAGGGGCTGGGTCTCTACCCTCAGAATATAGGAGTCCCTCATCCCAATAAACTTTACGGGACCCACTAGCACTCCCAGCAACCTCAGCAGCAGCCTGCTGTCTGAGGGGTTCAAGAGAGGGGCAGCACTGTTGCTCCTTACTCAGATCTTCCCTAGAAGGGCCCCCTGCCCCCAAGAACTCAACCTGATCAGGCTCAAGTCCCTCTGGGGCAGTTCCTTCTTCAGGATCTGCTTCACCTATCTGTGGTCTGAGACAGAGGGGAAGGCACTGCCTTTACCCTACTGCTCCTCCTCTTGGGAAGCATCTGGTCCATTGTTCCAGGATCCAGACCTGGTTCAGTGTTATGCATTCTTGCTTGTGATCTGGTCACAGCAAATACCTCTGCAGGGATGCCCAACATCTCAGCATGAGTCCATAACTCTACTTCAGACCAGGCTGAAGTCTCTAGATCATTGCCCAATAGACATTCTACAGGGAGGTCTGCCCTGACTACAACCTTCTTGAGGCCAGTTACCCCTCCCCAGGAGAAATTCACAACTGCCAGACTATGGTTGGTCCTGACATTGCTTGCATTGGTCACCTGGTACATTTCGCCCAGGATGATCTGTCCAGGGTCCACAAGATCCTCTGCCACCATGGTGACACTAGCACCTGTGTCCCTAAATGCCAGAGCCTGTTTGCCATTTATTACAGGCTGCTGTTTGTATTTGCCCAGATTACTGGGGCTTACTAGGAAGGACATATCAAGGTCTCCATCACAAATCAGCATCGCTTGAGTGGGCACTCTGACTAGGTCAGAGTCCACTTCAGAACCCAGGGTCAACCCTACTACACCCTTATTCTGAGTACCACCTCCACCAGTAGCTGAGCTAGGGGGAACAGTTGCCTGAGGGGCAGGAGTGGTGGTGGTTTGGTCTTTGGACTTGTTACAATCAGAAGTCCAGTGCCCTTTCTGTTTACAGAATTTGCACCAGGGCTTCTTTTGGCCTTTTCCCTTGTTGGATTGTGACTCCCACCAGATGCAGATTTTTGGGGCCCTTGTGAAGACTTCTGGTCTTTTGACTTATCCCCACCTTTCTCAGATCCCTTAGGATCTTGCTTCTTGGTGTCACCCCCTTGGTTCTGGGGTTTCTGCCTTACCCTGGTTCTGACCCATTTGTCTGCCTTCTTTCCCAATTCTTGGGGAGAGGTCAGATCTGAGTCCACCAGGTATTGATGCAACAACTGGTTCTGGCAATTATTAAGGATCTGTTCTCTCATCATCAGATTATACAATCCCTTGAAATCAGTAACCCTACTGCCAACCAGCCAACCCTCCAGAGCCTTGGTTGCACAATCTACAAAGTCAGTCCAGTCCTGAGTCTGTGCCTTCTGGGTGTCTCTGAACTTCAACCTGTACTGCTCAGTGGTTAAGCCAAACCCATCTATCAGTGCACTCTTCAGGACTTCATAATTATCAGCATCCTCTTCTCTAACAGTGAGGAGCTTGTCTCTACCTTTGTCTGAAAAGGAGAGCCACAAGATTGCTGCCCACTACTTTTGGGGGACCTGCTGTACTCTACAGGCCCTCTCCATAGCAGTTATCCACTTGTGGATATCATCCCCACTCTGGTAGGGAGGAACAACCTTGCTCAGGTTCCTATGGTCTGGAATAGATTCTCTGCCTCTAGGGACACTGTTGCTGCCACCAAGGGGTTCTTACCCCTCTCTTCTAGAAGCTCTCTGGATCTCCAGGGCTTCTCTATCCAGTGCCAACTGCTTGGTTCTGAGGGCAACTCTTGCTTCCTCATACCTCAGCAGTTTGCACATTCTGTCAGAGGAGCTCTCTCTTATGGGAAAGTATGAGTTCCTCTGCTGGACACATTCTCTGCCAGAGTGATAAGAGTGGTCAGATTCCCTTGAAGGGGACGTATGCCTCTCATCCACTCTGTCAGTTCTCTTAGGGAGAATTTCTCTGTCCTTTTTCAGGCCCCTTGGAGCCTGGCCCTTCAATCACAGAGTCTTGGTCATTCTGATTTTCATCATCTGACCCAGACACTGTAATTGACCCACCCCCTGATTCAGACCTATTAGCTCCTAGAGCCAATCTAAGATCATCTGCTGTCAGCAGATCTATCAGGTGTAGTGTGGAGGGGCTCTGTCCTAGCTTCAGGTGTCTTTCAACACACATGGCTCTCAAGTCAGAGAAAGCCATGTCCTTATACTGAGGCTGAGTGGATCCACTGGTTCCACCCTTTAAGGACAATCTAGTGTTGTGCAGTGTTGTACTACCTACACTAGTTTGTGGCCTACTGATACTAGCTTGAGCTGTAGAAAGGGTGTGCCATCCGTTGGCACACAGCTCTAAGTTCAGTAGAACTTATTGATACTAAGCTTGACTTTATATGTACCTTAAGTACCTATAGTGGTCTTCAGTTAGTAATTCAAATAGAGATTTTCTGGTAAAACAATAGCAAGCTGGAATCCCACACGCTGCCACCAATGTGAGAAGTTGGCCTGGTATATGCTGTTCACTAATTAAAGTGGACACCTTGCACCAGAACAATTCGACTCTTATGGTAGATAGGTTTAAGACAACCTTTAAAGAAAGCTATCCTAGTGGTAGCTTTGGAGAGCAGCCTTCAGGCTAAGTCTTGAAGGAATGTAAAGCAGCTTGTTTTACCACACAATCTCTTGAATCACCAAATGAAAAGACACCACACAGGTATATATATCAAATATATATGTATTTATTAATAAACAACTCTCTACTAATCTCTTTATGAGATTAGAAGTCAGGAACATATGTACAAATCAAATGTTATCAAAATAAGTTTAGCACAATCAAATATCACAATCTTAGTTTGGCTAGACCTAGGTCCAGGGCATCTAGAATCGAGGGACCCCCAAGAACCACCCCAGGTAGTTGTAGGAGATCCACAGGGGACGGACGCGGTGTCCTGGCACCGGTGCGAGTCCTGTACGAGTCTATGCGAACAGACGCGATTGAGATTTCAATGTTAAAGGTCCCTTGCGTGTTCGAGGCGAACACACCGATCGGTCCTTGTATGAGTCGAAGGACGCGGTTACAGATAGAGTTGCAAGGGAGTTGGACGCGGTGTGTCTAACACAGACGCGAACCATGTATGAGTCAGCGCGATAGTCGCACTTGGAAAGTAAGAGTTTTAAGGCACTTCTAGGGTAGCTACAAGCAAGTCACTTACAGGGTAAGTAGTTCTAGGGCCCACACCCACAGGAGCACCGTAGTGCTGAAGTTACTTCACCCAGGGGAGCCGGGTGCATAGGTGTTCTTTGGTGTCGGGTCGCGGCGTCGTTTTCAATGTGAGCCAGTGAAGACTTGCTGCTTCCGGCGACAGGAGAAGTGTCCGGAGGAATCCAAGCCTGGATTCAGAAGATGGAGGACCTGAAAGAAGAGGGGACAGTGTTCAAAGTCACTTGGCAGTGACTCGGGGCAAGGAAGATGGAGGCCCACCGTCGTTGCAAGATTCAGGTCGTTCACGGGTGCCTTGACTCTTCAGCCACGAGGTCCAGGAGGCGTCGACGATGACCAGGATCTGGATTCGGCGTGTCCCACAATGTCTGCAGCTTACTGCGGTGTTGGCGACTCGATTGGAGCGAACAAGCCTTGGTAACAGCAAGTCTTGGGGAAAGTGTAAAAAGTCAATGGCGCAGACCAGCAAGGGCTGAGGGACTCACCCAGCGAGGGTAAGTCAGGGCAGGCCTGGAGCAACTAGAGGAGCCCTTTGGTTCTGTAGGAAAGCCTTCAGGGGACCCACAAGCTGGCTGGCAAGGGATCGCAAAGATGCCTCGGGAGGATTCGCCCAACAGGGGCCCACGGTCACTTGGGACATGGTAGGCCTCTGATCTTCGAAGGGATTCCTGCCGGAGGCCAGGACCACACGTGGTCCAAAGCACAATGTCGTAGGACGTTGTGAAGGGGTTGCACTTGACAATAGTGCACGGTACCCAGGGGTCATGGTTCCTCATCACTATTGGGGTCCACTGGCCTCAGCTTCACTGGAGACTCACGATGGCCTTTGAAAAGTCAGGAAATCAACTTCTTGGGCTGCAGGGACTTCGGACTCCAGCGGGAGCGGCATAGTTTGTGACCGTCGTTTGTAGTTTTTGGTGCCTGCCAAGCAGGGGAGTCACTCCTTGACTCCAAGGAGATTCTTCAGTCTTCCAAAGGTAGTGGAACGTCGAAGGTCCAGGATTCTTCTTCAGATCATCGTCCAGGGGTATCTAGGGTGCAATGCACAGGTTCCCCTCTTATACTAAAAGAAAGGGAGGGACTAGCTCTAGGACCCCACCTATGGGAGGGTCAGGGAGTGGGTGGCTACACCCACTTCCCTTTGTCCAGTTTCACGCCAGAGCAGGGGCAGGTAGCCCCTGAGCTGGTTTGAACTGGCATATGCACAGAGGAGCCTTCTGCTCCCCCAGTGCAGGACTTCAAAGCACTCTAAGAGCGCACCCACCCAGCCCCAATACACTAAACCCTGTCTGGGAGGTGGTTACACCTCCCTGTGACAGGATGCCTATTGTTGGGCTTCCTCCACTGCGAGTTTCGGTCATCAGCAGGAGGGCAGCCCAGTGTCTGTGACTGGTGGCATCCATTTTGTGATGCAAGGGCTCTGCAGGATTCTACCGCGTTTCCACAGTAGGTACATGTCTATCCCTCTAGAAGGGTGGAATGCTACTCCCGCCGCCAGAACTGGCGGGGGGTAGTATTCCAAGATGTTTGACACCAAACACGACATGTTTTGATGCAGCCATTCCAAAGTTAGCATTCTACCGCGAGGATATAATGCACTTAAGAGTATATGGTTTAACCGCATCCACAAACAGCCCCAGAGAATGGACTCTGAGAGCTGCAGAGGGGCCCTGCTCAGGCAGAGGCACCCTCTCACATAGGAACCAACCACCCTGCCCTCAGGATTGATAGGGCCTGCCTTAGGGGTGACTGATAGGTTTAAATGTGTGTGCAGGGGAGATATAGGAAACCTATTTCTCAGTGAGGAGTGCTACACCACCTCACCCAGGCTGCAGTAGCAGGCCTGTGGTGTCAGATTTAGTCTGCTTCCCAGGGGTGGCATAATACATGCTTCAGCCCCTGGTAGGCCTGTGAAGTACCTATGCCCTTGGTACCTAAGGTACCATATACTAGGGACTCATAAGGTACCACAGTATCCAATCACTAGTGCACCTAGAGTGCACTCCAAGTCATTTAGAGAGAACAGAGAGGCTGGGGCCCTGATTGGCAGGGACCCAGCTAGACTATAGCCAGAAACCAGTGTAAACATCAGAAAAAATGTGGGGGCAACATAAGAGGCAGATCCTACTCTCCTACAGGTGTCAATTAAGTAAATAGGGTGGTAGCAATTTGGGGCTGATCTATCGCCTTTCTTAAAAATGGGCACAATAATTGATGTACCCCATGATACAGGAAGTGGAGAATATGCAAGATTGTTAAAAAACATTCGTAAGGAGAGGTTCCGAAAAGGAAAATGTTACTCTTCATCAAGTCGATTGGGACACAATCATGCCCTGGCGCCTTAGCTCCAACACTTTGATTAATAGCTTTTTCCATTTCTGTCAAGGTTACCTGATACTGTTTGACAAGGCAAAGATCCATGTCAAAACTTGTAGTCATTGGTGGTGCAGCATATGTTTTGCAAAAGTGTTTCTCCCACAATTCGCTAGAAATATGACAGGAGATCATACTGAGGAGTCTGTTCATCTGCTTCAGTTTGGTTGTAACGAGAATCAAAAAGATCTGCTGTTTTTCGACACTGACGCCTGTATTAGTGCCTCCCTTTTGCTCATAATTACCTCCTGCCATCTTTTGGACGTAATTTCTTGATATTGCTTGCGCATTTTCTGCACTTGGGCCGAATTCCTATGTTTTGAAGCCAAGGGTGCCCTCAATGCCCTATTAGCCATCTAGAGGGGTTCTGCAAAGGTCGTACAGGCTTTAATAGAGCTGTCCTAATTCTATCGCATAATGTGACATAGGCATCTACCACTAATCCCTCACTTGCCTCTATAGTTGAACATTGGTCCACCACCTTCTGATTTGCCCTAACGATGGTGGTAAAAAAATGATCAGGGTCCCTTAATCTCTATGCCAGCCTCAAGCTATCTGTTGACAGTTGTAAATCACAGGCTCCCACTTCTACCCTGAGCCTGTCTTTCAGACAAGTAAATAATGAGATCTCAATAGGATTATGATCACTAAATGTGGAAGGGACCACTGAGCCATAGGCAAGTAAGTCCTCCAAACTACGGGTAACAGAAATGTAATCAATTATGGAGGAACTCCCTCTACCACGGAAAGTGGGAATTCTGCACTCACTCTGCACAACAACCTCTAACAAATTAACCAGGTCAAGCGGGGTAAGAAATTATGCTACCTCTATGCCACACACATTACTATTGGCAATCAAGTCACCACAAATCATCTTACCACATGTTACGTTCAGCCGAGGAAGGCAAACATTAAAATCCCCTGCCAAACAGGGATATGTGGTATGCCCGGAGTGTGCCAAATCATCTAATATTTTAGAATTAAAATTGAATAATGGAGGAAACTTCATGTTTGGAATCCCAGTAAAAACATTATTATAAAAATTCACAATATGCAGGCTCACCCAATCCTTAACACTATTGATTGAAAATTACTATCTGCAGTCTCCAATACTCTAACATTTCTCCTTAAGGCAACCCTTATCCATATTGCCAAAACCCCTGAGGCACGCCCACTTTGTTAAGGAGTGGCTGGAACACTAAAACATTGAAATCCATCCACTATTGTGAGAAATATATCCCAAGTTTCCTGAAATGGGATAATATCATAGCTCCTTCTAGGTTTAGCCTCTCAGGTATATTAAGCTTTGCCCGTATACCGGCCACATTCCAAGTTAAAATTTTAAGAAGGGATCCATGTCCATCTGTGGCAGGAATTACTGGTTCAGTTGCAGAAATATATGCTATAGAATCAACATTGAGCATGCTACTGGGCATGCCACATGGGAGAGGCACTGGGGTCCCAGGGTGTTGCCCTACATGGAGTCCCCCCAATACAGGGGTATCTGACCCCTCCAAATTCTTTTCCTGCCGTTAACCCCCCTTGCATGAAAATAACTGGGTATGACAAATCGCTGGCATTAGAAGTGCAGTGCGGCTCAAATAGGTCATGATAACATCAATCTATATTTCTCAGGCAACTAAGTGCTGAGAACTTGTTAGTGCAGGGTATATTAAAAAGTGTTTTTTGTGGCACACACATATACAAAAAAGGGATGGATGGACTTCTTGAATTAATCTCAACCACTGGTAATTACTCAGGGACGCATCCCAATCCATCATTATTTTGAACACCATGTCATTTCAGTTTGGGCCCAGTCATATGCAAATCAGTTTTGACCCTTCTCCAATCGGAACAGTCCAGTCTGAAATGCCAAGGCTGGTCCTCCCTGAACTAGAACACAAGCAACCCAAGACTGGTTTTGCCCCAGTTATGGGCTCATTCTCCAGTTGCAGCTTGGTTCCAATAACACAGTGTGCATGATACACACTTCGGGGCATACCCGTTCCACTTAGGGTGACACACTAAAGTATACAAAAAAGTGATGGATGGAAGGCTTGAATTAATCTCAGACAATGATAATTACTCTGGGCCGCATCCAAATCCATTGTTATTTTGCAGATCCTGTCACCTCAGTTTGGACCTAGCTACATGCAAATCAGTCTTGACCTTACTCCATTCGGGAGAGTCGAGCCTGAACTGCCAAGCGTGGTCCTCCCTGAACGGGAGCACAAGCAACCCAGGACTGGTTTGCCCTAGTTATGGACTCATCATCAAGATACAGCTTGGTTCCAGTAACATAGTGTGCACGGGACCCATGTCTGGGCATACCCGTCCCAATGAGGGTGACACACTAAGGAAAAAGAAAAAAGGGATGGATGGAATGCTTGAATGAATTTCAGCTACTGGCAATTGCTTCGGCCACATCCTAATCCATGGTTATTTTGCACACCATGTCACCTCTGTTTGGCACACATGAATGACACACCATTGTGCTTGGATAACCTCTCTTAATAAACTTGGGACCACATGTCCAAAAATCGAGATTTGCAATTTCCTCATTGTGATTCTTATAGCATCACAATTAGGAAATCACGATTCCTGAAATAACAAAATTAAAATTTTTCAAATAGAGGTTCTCAGTGGGTTGAAAATAGACCTACCTCATCATATTAATGAGGTAGGTTGCAGTTTGTAACTCATTAGGAATGATAGATATCAAAGGGATTGTGGCCTGCTGGGGTCGGGAGACCACTATGTCTGCGATTGCTTTTTAATACGCAATCTTTATTTCTAAATGCAGCCCCTTTTCTATAAAGCAAAACAGGACGTGTTTAAAAAAAGAAAATTAAACGTTGACATTTTATTTTTGGCCCAAGGGACCACGGCCTGCTCTTAAAAAATGTATTTTTTCCATTCTCAAAGGACCCCTTCCCATTTGTGAAACGGTTACTACCTCCTCCAAGGAGTCGGCAAAGTATTAATGTTTGCAACCGGAATTCGGTCGCGAAACATTAACACATCCCATACAGATTCGGTATATGGAAGGGACGCCCAAAACATGCCCCTTCCAAATACTGAATCGCAAACACAAATTGCAATTCAGTAACTGATGAGATGGGTTCTGCCCATCAAATCCGCCAGGATTTTTCGCTATTTGATTCTCCAGGTTTTTTTACCTCTTTACTGCGGGTGAGTCTCACAACCAGTGACTCACCCATGATAAACTCACGGTAAAAGAACTATGCATGTTTACCGCCAGGGTTTGCCTTTTAAGATAAAGCCACTGCAATGCAGCAAGGGTAATGGGCACTTGGCTGGTTGCACATGTGCACATGTGTGTGCACACATGTAAGGGCTGCACGAGTGAGGCTCCTGTTGCACGCAGATTGGTAACTACACATAGATAGCCTGGCACAGGGGGAACTCTGCAGGATTGGATGTTGACATAGGGTAGGCCTCGTTATGTTAGTGTACAATCATAGATTAAGTCAGCATGGTTTACTATCTTGTCTGCAGTGGCACTCCAATATACACATGTGGAGAACACTGCCTTAGAGTGCATTTTCACCTCCCCTTGCCCTACAGACACCAGTGATGTATTGAACTGGGATGGAATCTATATGCAAAACCCAAACATGAGTTGTCCAAAAATATATATGCACAGCTTACAGGTCATCCATGATTGTCATATTTCTCTGGCTCAGCTCAGGATCTGAGCCCACGCCTTTCGTCACTCTGCTGTGCCAAGTTAATTACATTTCTCTCCAGCAGCAGGAACAAAGGCCTCACCACACAAAGAGAGCAATTAACAGTGTTTCACTCAGCTCCTGAAAAGAGAAGGGGTGGGGATGAAGGATCTGCATCAATCAATCAACTGTCACAATATACCAGGGATGGGCCAGTCCAAGCCCACTGAACAACAGAGGGAGCCTAGACCTCTGGAGCCAACACAGGAGGGGGCTCCCCTTTGAATATTAAATGGAAAAGGCCCTGGCAGTGATGTCAGCATGGGGCAGAGCTGAGGCACCCAGAGAGATGTGACCAGTAACTCCTAGGTGAGACCATTTTGAATTGTCCCAGCATGCTGTGCAGGAGGGTTGGGACCGTGGTGGGGAGGTGATGTGGCACTCCAGGATAGGCCAGAGGTGCACCACTGCTAGAACTTTCTGCCCCCACTTAAAAGGACTTGAGCAAGGGTGAAAGCTCTCTCTTGGTTGTGTTTTTCTGCTGGGAACTGGGAATGGAGTCAGTAGCCATGGACAACTGGAAGAAGGATGCCCATCTGGACTAAGGACTCTGATTGCATTTGATCCCAGGATGGTGGAGATCTCCCCAGGACCAGGGAAGCTGGTCCTCTTACACACCTTACGGACCAGTTGGGGTAAAAACTGGACTTCTGCATCAAGGAACAGAGGAGCCCCAGATTAGAAAAAGGAGAAAGGGTGGTGCAGGGAGCCAGTGGAACCAGTTTCCTGCAAGGTTTGTCATCTTATTTGGCAGGAGGCCTAAGGGAAGTGCTCCTGGTGGCTAGAGTTCGCCACCAGGAGCAAGATGAGCCAAGGTGGAGAAAAAACAGCCCACCGGGGACCAGTGAATGGTAGGACAAAGGATGTGACCTTTGACCCCCCTCAGGAAGGCCCAGAGCATGTGGAACTCCACTGTCCAAGTAACTCAAATCCCCAGAGTGGGCCAGGGCCTGAGGATCACCGTAAGGAGTATTTGCAGTAATTAGTCATGGGAAGGGGCATGGGAGAGGCCCCTACCCAGAGCTCCCAATCCCTGGGTTGGATTTTTATTGCGGGGGCCCGGTACCCTAAACTTCACACCCCCTACCAATACAAGGATGTGGGGTGCACAGTTGTACCCCTCAAGAAGCTAGCTAGGGGCCTGGGATCCTCAACTCTCGGCCCAACGTGCACCACTGAATGAGAGAGCACAGTCACGCCACCCTAATGGAGGAGAAGGACCCCAGGATCCTCAACTGCAGGCCCCGGCCATGAAAGAGAGGACGAGGAAGTGCCTCCACACTGCCCCATCCATGGTGGGCCTGTCCCGCTTCCTGTGCCTGTGTCTAGAGGGAGTGGGCAGCCAGAGTCTGCCTGTAGGAGCGGGCAGGGTGAGAGGAGTCCTGCCAATGCCTGCAGGCAGAGAAGGAAATGCTGCCAATGTGGGCAGCCGGCGGGTAGCCAGGGGTGGGTTCCCTAGGCTGCCCTGAATGCAGGGGTGCCCGAATGGGACTGGGCAACCCCAGAAAAAGAAAAAGCCACATGGTAGGAGGCCACATGGCAAGAAAAACAAAAGAAAGGAAAGGCAGCGGTTCTCCTTGGTGCAGTTGGAGAGCCACTCATTAAGTATTCACGCTCCCGGAGGAGTGCCCCATAGTACCCTGCGGTCCAGAAAATGATCAAGCCATTTCTGCTGATGGGTGGTGGCCCTAAGACAGCGAGGCCTCCACCAATAACCTAAAAGGAAGCACAGGGGAGCGGCAGAAGCACTGCAGCTCTCACAAAAAGACCCAAATGATTTTGATAAGAGTAGTGACCCTAAGTTTAGAGGGGCCCAGAAAGGAAGGCCAATCCAGTATTTTCCTTTCTTTTTAAGCATTTTCCAGGCTGGAGCAGGAGCTCTGCAGCAGGCACTGCAGCATTCTCTATGGTTTAAGTCTCTGACTGCAGTTATTGTGGACTGAAAGTGCCTAAGGAAAGGTACATGTCATGTTGTACAGCGCTCTCTAAGGGCTAAGTCTATGGTTGGAAGTTATGTGATCAGAAGGTGATGCCCCCTAGGCGCTGTTTACATGATTGCATTTTCATGGCTTGAAAGTATAAATAAAACACACAGACACATGTGATGTACACTTTTAAATTCTTTATTGATATAATAATGTTGAAAGTGATTACTGATCAAAGTGCAAATGCTTATTAGCATTAAGAAGTGCATTTACGCATGGTTTTTATTGACTATTGAACTTACTCCTAAAATGATGATGTTTTTACATGTGGTTTGTTGATCTTGAACCTTTGACCAAGTCAATAGTCTTACCTGATGTGTTAATCCGACCCTTTAGGGGATTAGATGTTATTACGCAATGTCATCAAAGGTATTTCCACCCACCTTTTATATGTATATTTGTAAATGAATGCATATTATTTAGTAGTTATTATTGCATGCTACCGAATGGTGATTACTAGACCACACCATCTCCCTTGTACTGCTCTGCTTGCTACTTTGAGAGAGTCATGTGCTACAATGGTTTATTTTGGTTCCCAGTGGAGGGCAAATGTGGGCCCATTACTTGTGCAGGCCACAAAACTAATGTTAGGTTTTCTGACAGTAATCCGTTACCGAATCACAATTTGTGCTTTAAACATATGGAAAACCATTTTTGCAGTCAAAACGGCCCGATTCTACAGTTTACAACCGCAAAAATGCTTTGTACATATGGCATCACAGGGCATATTATCAAGAAACGGCGTTAAAATTATCGCCGCTTTAGCGTCAGAAAACTGCCGCTAAAGCGGCGATAATGGGCTTGATAATATGCCCTTGAGACTTCCAATAGAAGCCCATGTTCTGGTGTCAACATGGGCTTCCATTGGAATTCTCAAGGGCATATTATCAAGCCCATTATAGCCGCTTTAGCGGCAGTTTCCTGCCGCTAAAGCGGCGATAATTTTAACGCCGTTCTTGATAATATGCCCCCAAGTCTTTAATATTTCTGTCTGTTTCAAGTTATCACTGATCCTTGTACGAGGCTGCCTTAATCACTAAAAAATTATGAATGGTATCTTTTCTTTTTGGTGCCTAGATGTTAAATGCTTGTTTCATGAAAAGCTACACATGCATGGTGCATTCATTTTCCATAAAATATAAAAATCCAATCATTTCTTGATTCATATGTTCAGTAAATGTAAGATTCTTATCCCCAAGATTCAACCACTGTAGAACCAAATCCTCTCTAGGGGGATCCTTCCAGATGGAAGAAATGCTGTTAAATCACGAACAACAAGTGACATTTATAGCCATATATTTCTCCATATTTTTCCCCCTCATGTGATCCTACATATAAACAGGCCAAACTGGGAGCAGATGTTGCTCCCATATTTGGCCCTTCCTCTTTTGGTAAAATGCATCCTCATAGAGAAAAACATAGTTATTTAGTTTGATCTCTAAACATTGAATTGTAAATTCTCCATTCCATCTGGTGGTAGAAGTTTTGGTAGTATATCACTAATAACATGTATGGTGTAATTCTGCTAGTTTCTGCCAACCCCAGGTGGAGTGTGCAGAGATTTGCCTCCTCCGCGTTACGCGGAGAATGCGGAGAAGGCAAATCTCCGCACACTCCACAGCGGAGCGGAGTTGGCCAGCCCCCGCCTCCACCTCCCCTATATTATCAAGTAAATCTACATTATGTAATAGTAAATTAAAACCACTTACCTGGCATGCGGCATCCCCGGCCTGCCCTCGTCCTCTTCCTCGCAGTATCGGCAGGTCCACTAAATAAGACCCCAGTGCCATATCAGATTCCCATTGACCTATTTAAACACAATACACAACCGTGGGCCCCTATTCACTTAGTAAAACTGAGCTGCCTAAATATTGTTGTCACTCTCTTGTCGTCCCTGTTTTCAAGAAAGGAAAGCAGGGACCTGCGCTGCTACAGACCAATTTCAAGAATAGACTTTTAGGGGCCGATTACGATGTTGTTAGGAAAGGCTCTGAATGGGATTTGGTCTTGCAGAATCCAATTCGAAACCCTTGTTTCTGAACGAATTATACAAATTTTCCAACAACCGATTACGATGCCCGGAAACCATTCGAGCAGTCCAAATTGGTTCTGAAAGGCATTCGGACAGCCCGAGTCTTTCAGAGCTGATTTGTACAGCTCTATGGACATAGTTTCCAGATGAGTGATTCCGATGTCCGATTCAGACAGCCGTTCCTATTCGGTTTGCCTGAGACGAAATGGCTGCCAGAATCGGTCTTTAGGGGCCTGTTGCGGGCCCCCCTTCATGCGGAGACATACAAAAGTAGCCTGTGGGGGTCCCCAAGGGACCCCTCTTCCCAGCCATGCACAATGTTGCAGGCACCATGGAGTGCCCACCACAGGGTGCAAGGTTTTCCCCAACCACCCCTTTTTTCAATGGGAGCCTGTATTCTCGTTCGGGAACACAGGCTCCTGAAGTCAATGCGAGTCCGACCGAACGATGTTGGGAGGCATCGTAATCGGTCGTCCAGACTCGCAGGACCCCATTCATTTGGAAACCAGTCGGAACCGATTAGTTTGGGTCAGTTTCCAAACAACATCGTTATCGGCCCCTTAGTTGAAAGTGGGTATCAGAATTCCACAGGATATAATCTTATCTTATGTAAATTCTAACAACAGTTTGTATGTAACACAGTAGTTTCAGAAGCAACTTAGGCACAGTAGAACAGTGACTTTATATCAAATTACTGATAAATAAGTAGACTGTGGTCAGAAAGGGCTGTATTCATCTGGCCTTCATGGATCCCAGCTTTGCTTTTTATTTTGTTAATAGGGTTGAACTGTGGAGCATTCTGACGGGCGAGTACTGGAGCACAAGTAATCAACTTCCTACGAAATTCACAATAGTGATTTATCCACTAGATTCAGGTTAGGCCGAATGGGGAATGCACCTGCTTGTTTTGTCCTTTGAGGGGAGATAAACAGGGCTGTGTCCTGGCCCCACTTTTATTTATCTTATATACCAAAGGGTTGGAGATTTTGATACATTCATTAAAACATGAGAGCCCTAAAGCGCAAATGTTACCATAATTATGGCTCAGACAGCAAATGGGTTTCAAAAAGCTTTTAGAATGCTATGTTACATTGATTAACAAAATTAATTTAAGAACAAATCTATTAAAATCCCATATTATGTCTTTTGTTCTAACTTTTTTATAAATTACATCAAACTCAGCGAGGTTAGATCGTTTAATTCTTTGGGTATCGTTCTTGATGATGCCGACTTCTGGGTTCCTCGTTTGCAAGCTTTTTATGTACAATTTGCACAGTCTGTGGCCAGTCTTTTTAAATATCCTTCCAAACGCTGAACATTGTCTGTTAAATACATGTTGGAGATCTACCAAAGCAGATTTATAACTAAGACATTGTATTGTGTAGGGCTAGGATGTTCAGCTGCAGGCTGTAGAAAAACAGTTTTTAAAGGAAACTACTGGTATGTCCTTCCAGTAATTCTAACTAAGCCTACAATATTACTATTTTTTAAAGTTTTAAAATGCTTTATAGGAATGATTTGAAAGAAAATAACATAAAATAGTGAGCATATTTGTAGTTAGTTAATATATTGAACATAAGCAGAACAATAATGTAAAATGTAATAAAGAGCAGTAAGTGAATCAGAATTATAGAACTATAGAAAAACATGATAAAAATGTGCAACATTGTAACTAATAACTTAGCATTTTATGTTTTGTATTTCTGTGAGTTGGGGGGAAAAGAAAAGGAGAGAAAAGAGAGAGGAGGAAGAAAGGGGAAATACAAGAATAAGAAAAAGTGAGAAAACAATTTAAAGCCTTACTGAAGAAAAATGTATAGCTGATCACCAATACAATTATCAGTTAAATAAATCTTATGTACCATATACCATAATAAAATATGTATTTCATAAAGACTGTAAGATAGTAGTTACATGAAATAAATGAACAGGTTCAAAGTTTAAATATGTAGTAAGAGGCAGCCAAAATAAGTTCTTCTTAATAAGTTGTTGTGTAGAAGCAGTGCTTGCTCTATCAAGTCTAAGGTGATAACATAGTAAATTCCACCATCTATTAGAAGTAACAATATTAGCAGACTTTCAACTGAAGGTAATAATTAGTGAAGCAATGGCGATGAGTAAGTCTACAAATTTACCCTGTCTACGATTGCCAATTCATGTTTGAGAAGAGCTGCCGAGCAAAATATGAAGGATAACAGAAGCTAGAGTAATAGAACAAATGGTTGATTTTTTTTCTAGACTTCTTGCCAGAAGGTTTTAATTGATAGACAATTACAAAACATATGAATGAAAGTGCCTGTTGGTGTCCTACAAGTCCAGCATTTATTATCTAGGTTGTGGTTGATTTTGAGATGCTGAGTAGGAGTTAAAAAATAACCTATTATAGAAATAATACAAGGTTTGTGTAGTGCTGGCCGTGGAGGGAGTGTAATGAATTTTAGACCAGATGATATTCCAGGTTTGTAGCGGAAGAGAACAATTTAAATCTGGTTCACACTGTAGTTCTACTTTAGATTTGGAGTGGGTGGCAGGTATGTATTCGATTAGATTAACTTTATTTCTCCCAACAGGGCCATAAAAGTACAAATACAAACATACACATGGCTTAAATTCATGAATAAAAAGTAAATCGAGTCAGATTAATTTTACAAAAGTCAAACTCATGCGCAATAATAAATAGCTAAAAATAGAAGAAGAATGTACAAAAAGATCCTCATTTAAAATTACATAAAACCAGGGAGTCACCATGAAATAAATACTACCAGGTTTATGTAGACAATAGTGATTTCCTGCATAGTAGCTACATAGCCCCCAGAAATTTAGCAAGAGAAATAGCATATAGAGGGGTAAAGTCTGACCTCAGTATGTGAAGGGCAGCAGGATGGCTGTGCTGAGATAGTTGTTTACAGATAGGGACTAACCAAAACTTGTGTGGTTTAGCATAAGCTGGGCAAGCAAAAAAAACATGTGCAGGACTCTCTACCTATGTTTCGTATAAAGAGCTGGTGGCCATGACCTCTTCTGTCCAACTCTTCATGAAGGCTCTCAAGGGGAGTGTGCCTGCTCTGAATTGAAAGTACAGATTCCTGTCAGAGGGAGCAGTAACCTTGTCCCAGTAGAGCTCATAACTAAATGTGGACTTGAAGTCAAGAAACTTTGACAATAAGACGGGGAGATATGCTCTTGCAGCTGCTTTGGCACCTGCCGCTGTCCAATATAGCTTCCTGAGAACTTGTTTAGAATGGAAGGTTATGGAAGCAGCAGTGGTCCACAGTTCAAGGGCACCAAAAAATTCTAACGTCTCTTTGATGAACTTGAGCCAAGGAATTCTTACTGAGTGGCCTGCTGTGATAACATCCAGGAGAGCTGATGCATAGTGCTCAAGTTCTGGAGTGGCCCACAGCCACCTCCAATATAACAATGGATGTAGTCTGGCTTTATCTTGTAGATTCCTTATGCCCAATTCCATGCGTAATGAGATCAGAGTTGTAATAACAGGTAGTGACACCAATGTCCGAATAAATGTATTCTCAGTTTCTATTAGAGTATTTGTGTTAGTATGAGCCCAAAGTTCTGCCCCGTACACGGCTGACCCTAAGTCTCTCCTTTCATATAGCTGAATAGCAGGCCATATTTGTTTGGTAAAAGATTTTTTATATTTTTCAATGATTACTCCCGTAGTTTGGCTAAGTTTTAATACAGAATTGTTTAGATGCGAATTCCACGCCATAGAGCTATTAAATGTTATCCCCAGATAAGTGAAGCTATGGAGAGATTCAAGCGGTGCCCCTGCCAGATATAGGCTCTTTTTCTGGGATTTGTGGGGATTGAGCTTCATTAGTTTAGTTTTAGCCTTATTGATCTCCAAACCCTTCTCAACACAAAACTCCTCGAAATGTGCCAGGAGCTTCTGGAGCGCACTCGGGTCTTGGAGACAAATAGGGTGTCATCAACAAATAATAGTATTTGTTTTTACATGGGCCAACGAGGGAGCATCAGAATACATTTTTGATAAAAAGGGGACAATGTCATTTATGTATAAAGAGAATAGTGTGGGGGCCAGCACGCAGCCCTGTGGGACACACCTATCTACTGTAATCTTATTGCCAAGTTCATCCTGTTTCCCCCATCGTACTCGAGCAAAGTTCTTCTTGTGTAAACGAACAACCAGCTACAATAAGTGCGCTGGCATTTTCATGTAATTAAGTGCCTGCTAGAACTTAGAATGCGAAACCAGATCGAAGGATGAGCGTAAGTCAACAAAGGCAATGTATAAGTTGCCTTTGCCTATGAGGTCTGAGTGCCACTAGATCATCAAAAACCATAGACCTGGTCTATGGTTGACATTTTAGATCAATTTCTGGCTGGAGGGCACTAAGTATGGACATGTCTGACAACCAGGTCAGGAATTTGGCTAAAACACATTGACAAATGATTTTTGGGATACAGTCGATGAGCCTTATTGGCCTATAGTTGGAAGGGGATGAGCATCACCTTTCTTGAACACTGGAATCCCCGTGGCATTTTTCCAAGACTCCGGGACAGGGCCACCAGCCTCAACAGCACTCATTAAAAGCAGAATATATTGGGACCATGGCTCCTTATCCGATAGAAAGACATCCGTTGGAACTCCATCAGAGCTGGCTGCTCTACTTCTTTTAGTAGCTGCTAGAGATTGGTCTACATCAGCCAGATTGAAAAGATCTTCCTGAGGGAAAGGACAAGGAACCAGGTGTTTAAATTGGAATGGAGAGTTTTCTAGACATGTGACCACTTATGTTGGCATAAAAATTTACAACGTGCTTATTCCAGATTGATGGGGCTACATTGTTGGCTATCTCTTGCTCAGTTGAAATCCCCCTACAAGCCACCAGCTCCCAGAAAAGAGAGATGTTTTTTCCCATGCATGCCACATTAAGAGTAAAAAACCTCGCGTCATCCCAGTTCTTTTTGGCTTTACTAGTAGCGTATTCATACGCATTACAGATCAAGGTTATACTGGCCAGATCTTTATTTTTGATAGCCCTACTTAAAAGTTTTTGGTGTTTGCGACAATTTAGATTGAACCTTGGGTTTGTTTTTGGCTTGATTGGCTTTGGGTTTGTTGGCACTAAGAAATGGTCAGCTATATGATCGAACAAAGCCACATGATTCGTAACTAGTTGGCTATGTGAATCCAGGTGCCCGTTCTCCATCTGTAACATGGTCTCCTCGAGTTCAGCTTTAACGGCTGAGATAATTTCAGGATGGCTAAAGGCCTGTTTCCACCTTAGATGGCGTTTATCGGAAGTAGTTCTATTTTCCCTTGAAAGGAGGGTGGAATTAGGAACAAAAGGAATAAAAAGATCAGCGCCTTTCAGGAACAATGAGAGGGTGTTGTGATCATTCTCACACCTCTCAGAAAAACACATGTCAATAACGTGAGGCCATAGCCTGATGTCTACCAAGATATAGTCAATTCATCTCATATGTAACAATTTATTGAAAGTATGGGCGCCCCGCTGATTCTATTTAGTGCATCCATTCACAGCCCTTAAACCATATTCCATTGTTAGAACCTGAAGTTGGAGGGTGATCTGGGTCCATCTACGGATTTGAGGAATTTCCAATGCAGGGATGGACCATATTTTCTCTTCTTTCCTATGCAAAGAATTGTAAAATGAGTCTAGGGGTTCGAAGGTGGCATTAAAGTCACCAGCAATTAAAAGATTCATAATGGAAGTAGGCAAATCAAGAAGGCCTTCAAATATATGGACTGTCGATGACTAGGCCCCACCTTTGGTGCCTCTGCTGTAAACATTTTAAAGATGGAGTTTCCGCCTGGTCTTAAAGTTGATTTCTATGGCCAATATATCAGGTGATTCAGAAGTTAATTGTCTTATATCACAAATAAGAGAGGCTCTAACCCAGATAGCAAGGCCTCCAGATGGTCTGCCCCACTGGCTCGGAATAGCTGGGATAAAAAAGCTGAGAAAACCAGGTTTGTGGATTGGTTCTGCAGACGCGGTTTCCTGAAAGAGACATATGTCGTGGTCATCTATAAAAGAAAGCCAGTCAGGTAGTTCAATTTTAAATCTAAGACCCGTAACGTTCAAAGAGATCAAGGATAAATTATCAATACCTTTCATAGTTGCTGTATCATAAAAGGTTTTGGTAGCAGGGGTGTTCTTGAATAGATTATCGGTGGGGATGAGTTTAGTTGGGCTGTTTATACCAAATAGGGAGTGAGCGCAAGATTGAGATTTACCTGGCGATGAGTTGTATGAGATCAAGGTAGGTTGAGTAGGTATACTATCGTTTGGGACAGTGTGAACAGACCCACCCACATGCATGGTAGCACAAAAAAAGAAATAGGATCATTTACATGACTGGTACCTTGGTGAGTGATTAACTCGTATGGTGAGAATGCAAGGCCAGCGTTACAAAGACAGGACACTGGTCTACTAGATAATTCATGTTGATAATCACAGTGGTTACTGACTATATGTCTCAACAGATGGTAGGCAAACATATGCAAAGCCTGATTTTGTCAGTCAATAAGATTCAGCGTAGATGTAGCTAAGCCAGAGTGAAGGTGAGCTTGCGGCCTGTTGTATTTGAACTGGATAATGGATGCCCCTGGAGGGGACGTCCAGTGGTCCAAATCAACTAGGTTATGTGCAAGGCCATGAGTCAGCAGAGTTAGCTCTATGATGTCATAACTGGGAGAGGAACTTCCTATTCTTATAGAGCTAACTATGTCTTTGCGAATGAGAGAGCTACAACCCCTGACATGGTGAATCCAGTAGGTCACCTTGTTTTTAAGCAAGTCCTCATACTCGGGAAAAGAAAAGCTGATCAGTTTTGGGACATTTATCATAGAAATGAAGTCACAAATTGGATGCCCAATTCTAGCTGGATGGAAGATGTGCCCAGGCTGGGATAAGCCAGGATGAGCGTGCATGTTTGCCTTGTTGGAAAAATCCATTCTTGGAGTATGAGTTTGAGCTTGAAGCCCAGGCTTTGTAGCAGGCAAAATGACTGAGGGGGGCATTCTCTTAGATAATGTTCTGTGTAAATGATTCTCTGTATAGTAAGGTTTTGCATTCACCGAGAGTGTTGCTTCTGAGCTGGAGGGCCATGTACAACAAGGGGAGGAGGTTTAGCTGCCTCCTTGGTGACTTTTAGTCAGTGATTAACAGTGGCGGTTAATGAGGCAACTAGAGTTTTTAATGCACTGACCTCCTCTTTCAAAGATTGTACCAGTAAAGCGTAGAAGGGCTTGTTGCAGTTGAAATGACCTAGCCCTGGTGAGTTCCCTTGACTCTGAGCTAAATTAAAAACATGATCGTGGATCTCCAAAGATGTTTGGGCTACTTGTACATCCGCCAGTATGTCAAAACGATTGCTACAGGGAAAACACTCAAGAGGGGGGGTCCAGTGAAACAGTATCTAAAGAGGTTGTTGTGGGTGGTGGGCAGGTAGCAGTATGGGACTCTGTAAGTAGTGCAGGAAGGTGTGCCCTCATTTTTAGGAACATCCTAGGTATCTTACAAGAAGGGCCTATTGCTTGAGGAGATGATGACTCAGGAACATTAGTAGGGTCCCCTATATGGGCAGAGAAATCTGGAATAAGTATCTGTTCACACTCAGTCAGTAAATAGTCAATCCTGTCAATGGCATGATTGGCCCTGGGAGTCTTCTGATTTTTCTTGGGGTTCTTGGGTTTAACCTTTCATTGTCTTGCGTTTAACCATGTGGGCCAACTGCCAAATAAGTAACAGACACCCCAGATAGACCAGGGGCCCGGGGGCGTATAAGCTCTAGAATGTCAATACGAAGAGACAAAGAGTCAAAAGTGCCTTGAGCCTTAGGCCTCTTGAAGCACCGATGTAAGAAGGATTGCCCAGCCACGCCTCTTCTGGTCACTGATGAGTGCAGGTCGGGCACAGTCCATTTGCATCCCAGGCTGCAGGACCTGCTGCTATAATTTATGCACCTCCGGGTGTGGACGTAGTGCGGCAAAAAGCAGGCAGGCAGCCAAGGAGCAGTCTGGTGGCTGCAGTCCTCCGGCAGCCCCTATGATGAAATCGGGTATGTGTTCAAGATGTTTATATATATATAAGAAGCCTTGACAGCATAGGAAAAATTCAATCTCGTAAGAGTGTACATGTATTGTGAAATAGTCTTGTTAAACAATTCATATTTATGGGTGGAAAAAGAGGTGAGACTGCATTTACATTGAACTTCAATTGAGGAAAGGAAAACAGTGCACCACAATAACTGTTTAACTTGAAGGATATCTTTCACTGCCCGATCCTTCCCAAAAACTAACCAGGGCGATAATTTAAAATTTTTGTTGTACCATATCTAGGATTCAAGAAACACCTGCAGGGGTGACAATGACCGGATGAAAATGGGATATGCCAGGTGGATTGAATTCTTGATAGTAGAAGATGAAAAAGATTTTGGAGGGAGAGAAATATGAGACGCAGTCTTAAAACAAAATGGTAAAATCACTGAATCTTAAAATTAGCACCACACCGTGAAAGGAGTAACCTCATCCTTGTCCAAATGAGGTATGATTTGTTTCAAGACAAAAGAGGAGTGATACTTCTGAACGTCTGGAAAATGTTCCCCACTAAAGCCTTTAGATTTACACAACGCATGTGTGAGATACCTGATTTCCGCCCATTCCACAAAAAATTGCCAACCAGACTTTTGAAAGTTTTAAAAAACTTCTGAGGGAGCTTTACGGGTAGCATTGATAAATAGAAATTAATGACAGGCAGCATCATCATTATGACTGTATCTGACCTGCCCCACCATGATAGATACAGAGGTCACCACTTCTCTGACATGTTAAGGATTTTGTGATGAGCATCAGCTAACTTAATCCAAATTGTTTCTGTGATAGATGTAGAGTATTTAATTCCTAAACATTTCATACATTTAGAATTCCACTTGAATCCAGTATCTACAAAATTTCCTTTAAACAATACTTATTTAAAGGCAGAACTTATGACTTATCAATGCTTACAATATAGCTGGATAGAGTGAAATAATTTGCTAATCAGTTAAAGAAGGCAGGAATAGGGGCCTAATGGTCTCAGACATGAAGAACAACTTCATCTGCATATGCAATGAATTTGATTTCTGTTTCTTTGTGCTTAAAACCATGAAAGGAAAATGGCTGACAAAGAGTCTCCAAAAAAGGTTGCATAGACAATATGGGCAATAACAGTGACAAATAGCATCCCTGCCGTGTGCCCCAAAGTAGTGGAAAATATGAGAATTGGAGTCCAGTGACATAGATGGAGGTTTTAGGTGAAGAGTACAACAGGCTAATATATTGTTATATCCCCAGCCAAAGCCATGACATTTTAATATTCTTACCATAAAGCTCCAATTAACTTGGTCAAAAGCTTTTTCAGCATCTAATGTGATTTCAGCTGCAGTTGTGTTACCATTTGATACGAGATGTAAAATGTGCACAAATGCTCTAGAATTACCTGCCATATATCTACCCCTTACAGAAACCTTGTTGATCTTTTCTAAAAAATTCCAGTATAAAACTGTTGATATGTAGGGCCAGAATATTTACAAAATGTCTACAGTCTGAATTAATAAGGGATATGGACTCAATTTTCCTGCCTGAATATAAATCAAAAGGGAGACGGGACATTCAAAACAGGGGGATTATATTACACTTGCTAGCAAGGGAACTGAAAACCTATGCTCATCCAATCATTTAACCATCAAATGTATTCAAATGGGAAGCTTACAAGAAAAAGGAGCAACAAAAGCCACAGGGCAATCAACAGAGATAGTCACAAAGGTCCTGAATGAACAGGCGATCTTCGAGAGATGGGGGATAAGGCTGTACCCGTTCTGCAGTCCTGGTTACCAAATGCCTTTGCTGGCCACACATCATCCCAAGATGGATCCCCAATCCCACCCACAAAACCTATTCAGAGCTCAAGGGAGCACAGAGCTCCCTCAAGCATAACCAATTCGCAATTTCCACCAGGTAGAAACACACAGACTAAAGAAACTCCAGAACAAAATTGGAACTGGCTAGCACACACTATAAGCAGCACCACAACATCACTTGACAAAGCCTCCAGCACAACATGACCCCGCTGGCCAGACCAGGGCCATTTCGCCTGTGTTCTTGGAACATTAATGGCCTTGCGAACAAAGCATCAGATGCTGAATTCCTACTTTATCTACAATTCTTTGATTTTATCCTCCTCCTTGAGACTTGGCTTGAACACCCCTTCCATGTTCAGGGCTTCACGAACTACCACATACCGGCTCACAAAGGAGCCAGATTCGGCCATCCTGGGGGAGGTCTGGCAATATATGTGTCAATAGCAACCACTGGCTTTGCAAAAGAGCTGAATGTGAAGTCTACCACAATAAGCGAAATAAATGCAATAAGAGCAACTTTTGAAAGCGAGGAAGGCAACAAGAAGATTGTGATAATAATAGCCTACCTGTACCCAAGGGACAAGGCAAAGGACTCATAACAGCTGGTCAGTGAATTACCTATACTTCTTGAAGAAGAAGAAGGATCTAACTTCATATTAAGCGGGGACCTCAAATTCTAACTACTCGGAACACCACCGGATGAAGACCTTCTAGTAGCCAACTATTGCAATGGGACATTTTGCATCAGGGACACAACAACGCAGGCAAGCATTCATGATAGGAAACCAACTCCTGGGAGAGCTGGAGCACCTCAGCTTCCAGGCTCTGTATGCTTGCTTCCAGGACAGTAGTCTGCCAGCAGCAGCATTGCATTCACCGACAGCCAGCTCAACACTTGATTACACGTTTGTCACTATGTTCTTTTTCCATAAAATCCCCTCCTTCCATTTGGGCAAGAAAGAACTGAGAGATCATCTCCCACAAGAAGCCACTTTTAAAGTCACAGCCACTCCTCTTTGTGACCCAATTCAGTTCCTAATTAACAACACAGAATAAACAATAAACGGATCAAGTTCACAACTTCCTCACTAGGCAATCTCCTGGAATCTGCTAGGAGCTTGCTCCAACAGAAACAAGATGAGTTAAAGAACCCTCTAACTATATAGGAAGTATTCACCAAGGAGCTCAGGGACACATTCCATACTTCCGTATTGACCAGAAGCAAGCCCCAGGCAGGGCAGCACCGGGACGCCTCTACCTTTCTACATGACCAAATAAAGAAGCTCAAAAAATCTATAATTAAAACTCTGAGAAAGCTTTTCTGGAACCCACAGGCAAACACTTAAAAAAGTTAATTTATTCAATAAAAAGGCAAGATGAAGAAGCCCTATGGGCAAAACTGCTTCAAGCACCAACATTGAGTAATTTTGGTGCACTTTAAATTCTCTACAACGTCCTACTCATCGAGGGATTAACTCTCATCTGACGGAAGAAGCTTGGGCCCTCTTTCTGTTTGGGCACTTTATCATCTCTACATAGGGAGACACTCACACAAGAGCCCATGCAAACCCAACAGAAGACACAATCCCTGTCCCCAAGGTTAATGTAGAAACAAATAGCTTAGACCCTCCATCTCAAAGCCAATGGCCATCATCTAATGCCTGCTGAGATACACCTATGTTGTCATTAGGGGAAATCAAGAGATAGATAGCCAAGAGGAGGAGAAAAGGGGACCTGGGGATCAAATGGGATTCCACCAGCTCTGTTCAAACAAGATCCCACTTACTGGGCTGAGAGCTTGGAGTTAGTTTTTCTGCAGATACTGAATTGATCTCAGCCTCCTGAAAAAGGGTCTATAGTTTCACCCTTCTACAAGCAAGGTCACAAGAGCAATGCTAAAAACTACCACCTGGTAGCACTTATTGATAATGATACCAAATATTATGCAGGAACCATCCTGGATGAACTAACAGTGAGGTCTTCAAGTAAGTCAATTATACTGCCAAACCAGATTGGTTTCTGCAAGCATACGGGAACTGCCACTAATATTATGGCCATCCTGCTGATAGATGCAGCTAAGGAGGCAAAGCTTCCCTTGTACTTATGCTTCATAGACTACCGATCCGCCTTTGACCACAATGACCGAGTCAAACTATGGCAGAAATTGACCAACTGGAATATCCCATCAGCCCTTTTGTAGCAGCTAGTTTTGCTGCAGAAGGACAAATGGGTACAGATGAAGCTGGGGGCCTGGACACACCTCTCCAGGCGTATTACAATATCTAAAGGAATGAAGCAGGGGTGCGTCCTTGCTCCAACTTTGTTCAACCACTTTCTGGTTGACCTGACCATGAGACTGGATAACTGCAGCTCACATGCCCCAAAACTGGGCAGCATGATTCTTTCTAGTCTTCTTTATGCAGATGACTTGGTGCTAATAAGTCTCACCCCTGTCGGGTTGCAGCACTTGCTAGATGTCGCACAAATATATTCAATGGAAAATACTCTGATGATCAACCGGGATAAAACAGAAATAATGGCAATAAACTGTGGGAAAAGAAGGAAATCTTCCTGGCATCTGGGCTCCCAACGGCTTAAGCGTTTAGATGTCTATTTAGATGTCGTCATTGACAAGTGAACCTTCAATCCACAGAGAGAAGCTCTGAGAATGAAAGGCAAATCTTTAGCTCTAGCATTAAAAACTCTAAAAAGGAAGATGAGCATCCTCACTCTAATTCGATTACTTAAAGTCATACAAGCAAAACTCTACCAAAAATGACATATTGAAGCGGGTATTTAGACAAAATATCGGGTTTGAAATGTTGACCTACACAAATATCGAGTTGTAAATATCGTGACACAGAAATATCGACAGCAAGAATATCGTGGTCAAGAATACCGAATTTAAGGTAAAAAATATAGTTTTCAAAAATATAGAAGTAATTAATATTGTTTGCAAAAATATAGTTGTTTAAAATATCAATTTTTTTATTAGTGTTTTGTATTTTAATATATATTTTAAATGTATGTGATGCATTTTTTTTGTATAAGTATTGTTCATGTTTTTTGATATATGTGTTAAATTTTTAGTAGTTATCAATGTTATTTTAATTACATTTTGCGTTTTTTAGTTCCGTAGTGGGTTGTGGGTTAATAGCAGAATAGGGTGGGAACATTTTTTATTATAATAAATTAATGGTTATTTTTTATTTATGAATATTTATTTAATTGAGATTTTATAGTGTTAATTGTGTTTTTTTGTGTAAATTTTATGCGTGGGTTGTGGGGTTTATAGTGGTATAAGATTTGCAGTGATTTATTTTTAATTAATTATTAATTACTTGTTAATTAATATTAATTAATTAATTAGTAATTAATTATGGTGATTGTGTCATTTTAATTTAGGTGTGGGATGTGGGGTTCATAGGTGTAAAGGTTGGGAAGTAATTTATTTTTAAATAAGTAATAATTAGTTGATAGTTAATAATAAATAATTGATAATTAATTTTGTTAATTGCTTAATTATTTATTGGGAGGTGTGGGTTTTGGGTTTATAAAGGTGAAAGGTTGGAAGTTATTTATTTTTGGTTAATTAATAATTAGTTGTTAAATAATATTTATTAATTTTTTGAGATTTAAATATGGGAATTGTGTAATTAATTTTAGGTGCAGGTTGTGGGGTTTATAGGGGTAAAGGGTGGGAAGTAATATATTTTTAACTAATTAATAATTAGTTGCTAATTATTAATAATTAATGAATTGATAATTAATGTGGGTTATTGTTTAATTTTTTTGTGTGTCGGTTTTGGTTTTATAGGGGTAAAGGGTGGGGAGTAAATTAATTTTACTTACTTTATAATTAATTCTTAAATACTATTAGTTTTTTAATTGAAAAACAATTTTAATTTTGTAATTACATTTGTTACAGTTTAATTTTAGGTGTAGGTTGCAGATATATTAATAGGGGTATACGGTGGGAAGTTAATAAATTTTTATGTGTTTTAATTTTTTTTTTTAATTAATAATATTTCTTTAATTGATAATTAATTATGTTAATAATGGAAGTATTTTTTTATTATTATTTATATGTGGGTTGTGAATTGTGGGGTGTTATGGGGAGGAAGCAAATAAACTAAATGTTTTTAAGAATTAATGTTTTTGTTCTAAATAATTTCTAAATAAAAATATTTATTTCTATGAATTTGTTTGTTATATTTTATTTACTATAATATTTGTAGGTCATTGTGATATGTATTTAACATTATAATTTGTTTTATTTTTCTATATTTAATATTAAATATATTTGTATTTTCATTTTTAACATATTTATTTGTTTTTTTATTTATTTTGTATTTTAAGTTTTTTTTGTTGACATTTTTTTGTTTTTAATTTTGAACTGACTGGAGTGGGAATAGTAAATTTTACCCCTCTGCAATCCAACACTTTACCTACTGTTGCACTGACTAGAGTTGGAATAATACATTTTATTCCTCCGCTATCCAACACTTTCCCTACTATTGCACTCACTGGAGTGGGAATAGCAATTTTTACCATTTAACTATCCAACACTTACCATGCTGTTGCACTCATTGAAGTAGTGATATTAATTTTTACCCCTCCGCAATCCAACACTTTCCCTACTGTTGCAGTCATTGGAGTTGGAATAGCAATTTTTACCCCTTTGCTATCCAAATCTGTCCCTACTGTTGCACTGACCGGAGTGAGAATAGTGAATTTTATCCCTTCGATCCAACACTTTCCCCACTCTTGCATTCATTGGAGTGGGAATAGTAATTTTTACCCCTCCGCTATGAAGCACTTTCCCTACTGTTGCACTCATTGGAGTGGGAATAGTAATTTTTACCCCTCCGCTTTTCAACCCTTTTCCTACTGTTGCACTGACTGGAGTGGGAATAGTAAATTGTATACCTCCGCTATCCAACACTTTCCCTACTGTTGCAGACACTGGAGTGGGAATATTAAGTTTTACCCCTCCGCAATCCAACACTTTTCCTACTGTTGCACTCATTGGCGTGAGAATAAGAATTTTTACCCCTCCACTATCCAACAGTTTCCCTACTGTTGCACTGAATGGAGTGGGAAATTTAAGTTTAAAGATTTTTAAATAGGTTAATGTTTTAATTTATAATAGAATGTTTTTTTAATAGATTTTATGTTATTGGTATATGTTTATATATTTTTTTATAAACGTATATAATTTTAAAATTATAAAATAATTTAAAATTAATAGTTTATTAATTGTTTTGAAGTAAATATATATATATATATTAATTATCTAGCTATGGGACTACAATAAAGTAAATTTCATATATTTTTCTCGAGTGTGCGCCACACTGTGTTATGCAGAGTGTTTGGAGTAAATATTAACTATTATATATGTATGTTTAACTTTTTTAAACTAAGTTTATTTGTTCTATTTGTTAAAATGTATATTAAATCTAATTTATTTGTTTAACATTAATTTGAATATTTAATATATTTAATTTTTATTATTTCATTTTAAATATATATAAAAAATAATATTTTGTACAACTATTTTTATGACATCAATATTTTTGGGGGATATTTTTGTACTTGCCATTATGAATATAGGATGTCGATATTTTTGACATTGATATTTATAACTCGATATTGTGGTATTGAGAGTTTTTAGGTGTCGATATTCCATCAGTGAACCATGGGAGCGAGCTGCTGTAAGGAAGAGACACAATTACCTTGGACAGGATCACCACTGGGGCATACAGAATTATCTTCGGCCTTCCTAAATTCAGTACTCACTCACAGATAAGACTGGAATTTGGCCACCTACGGCAAACTACAGCCAGAAGGGGGAGATACATCAAAAGCTGGCACAAGATCAGGAGCGCGGAGCTCAACACATTAAATTCGCATCTCTGGCTAGAGCTGACCACTCAAGATAACTCCACAGCCAGAGCTTACCTCTTTAATGCTACTAAGCTTTCAGGCCCTTTGGGAAACATCCACAACCCATGCAATTTTTAAAAGCCTAGTCAGCAAATCCATTAAACTGACCTCATTAATCAAGGATAAATTGACACTGGGAAGCAGGACTCACGGCTGGTTTGTCCTGAACAACTATGTTGCAGTATCTCCACAACCTTACTTCCATACGGATTTCTCAAGGTCAGTGAAAGAGAAATTTCTGAGATACCACCCCTTCACCAAACACCCTGGAAACAAAGCCTAACCGAGCCCCACTGTTACCTGTGTGGATTGGGGCAGGAAGAACTGCCACATCTAATATGTATCTGCAATAAATTGTTGGTGTAACTAAGAATAATGCTACGCCCTCTCTTCAACCAAAGTGGTATCCTGAACTGAAGACAGGTGGTACTGGCATGCTTCAATCTACCAAACCTGCAACTAACCTGCAATTTTGTAAGATACTTTGACTAAAGTATGAAAAAAATTTGCTGCAATGGTATTGCACAATGAAAGCCTTGAAACTCTGAATCGTGACTCTTTGTTTTTATAAAGGCCCTCTAGCACTTTATGGTTCTTTCTGGACTTCAGAGCAGGGTTGAATACTTCAAGATGCTTTCTTTAAACCTTTGAAACAAATTGAAACAACCTGTAGAAACAAAGCAAATATACTATAGATTTTTCTAAAACAGACCTGCTCCCCATGATACCCTGTTTTCATAAAAGCACCTTCTTTCCTAGCTGAATACTGCATGTTTTAGACAAGTGTCGAATGTTTCATGATGCTGCTTTTAAACATCTGTAAAACTGCCTTATGGGATTAGTAATTGCTTATAAAGTTCCCATGTCACTTTGTTTTTACAAGGGAACCTCACACTTTTTAACCTCTGTAAAATTGCTTCATGGGATGTCTTAATTGCTTACAATGACTCCATGGCATTGTGTTTTTACAAAGGAACCGTGTACTTTGAGAACCACCTGTGTTTTAGAGCAGAGTCGAATGCCATATAATGCTTTATTTTAAACCTCTGTAATAGTATCTCAAGAGATGCATCATTGCTCTACGAAGTCTCCAACCATAATCTTCTGCATTTTGTCTTGTTGGTGCTTATTTTATGTGTACTTGATATGTAAAGGCTTTTATTAATCACATAATAAAAGTACTTACTTATCTTGTCTGCAAATAGTCTTCTTTCGATGTAGCAAGAAGTTATACATAAGTATTGAATGAAGGAAATATGGAAAACACAATGGTAATAGCTAGAGTAAACATGAAGAGTTCTTGAAAAAGTCCAAACAACCGGATCCAACAGGAGGTGAAGGTAAGGAGTGGGAGAAGAAAGAAGACTCCACTTCTGAGATATCTGAGGAAGATGAACAGAGATCCACCGGGATGTACTTTTGATGGAGAGGATGTTGGAGTAGTGTTAACTGTTAGGGCATGAAAACAAATTGTTAATACAGTTTTGAGGTGGGATAATACTCACCTCCGTGTCTTTAGTAAAATAAAGACTTTACATCATAAATTACTAGGAAAATCTACATTTTAAGGCAAGACCAGAGGCTCCTATTATGCTTGTTTAAAGCATGTTAATTACAAGGGAAGATTCTGTATGAACTGATTTGTAATAAAAAGTATGAATAACATTGTCATTAGACCAGTCAGCAGATCTCAGAATGTCCTCCAAACAGGAACCTGCCCAGAAGACTTTAGAAGCCATGGCTCCCAGGAAGAATGGGAACCAAATATGAAGGTATCTATCCCTGCTAGGGACATGACCCATTTAACCCAAAGAGTGAGAGTAGGGGAAGAAACAGATTTGTGAGGATTTCTGAAAGATATAAGGAGTTGGGAGTTGGAGTACTTTCTGAGATGGATTGTTTTTTGTTAATACATTTAAGAAAAATTCCCACTCACAGTTTGGTTTGGTTAGGAAAATAAGGGTAGGAAACAGAAGTTAAATTTGTTTTTGTAAATTTTCTTATGTTGAAAAAAATACCAGTGGGGTTGAAATGGCGAACGGAAATATCCAAAGCTTTTATGCCAGACAAAATTTTTATTGAAATCCAGCACAACAACATTGCTAATTTGGCAGAAATCATTTTGAGAGAAAGATCAACATTATCAGGCCGAGAAATAGAGTATTGTAAAATAACATTCACATCCCATAATTGGCTGTATTTTGGAATTGGAGGATTACAAAATGTTACTCCTTTACTAGGTGACAGATGAGAGGATGTTCTCTCACAGGTTTACCATTGATGTGAGGATGATGAGTTGATATTACTGACCGGTAAATATTTACAGTACAATAGGTTTTTCCTCCACTAGCTTGTGACGCCAAAAAAAGTATAATAAAGGAGATGTCTGCGGAAAATGGATTGATAGATTTTCCCACACACCAGCTTACCCATATAGACCAGGCTGATTTGTAAGCTTTGGTAGTGCCTGGTGCCCAGGATTTATCAATATATTCTGAAGCTTCTGCCAAAATGCCAGGAAAAAATTGGGAATACCTGCTCCCTTCCAAGAGGAGAGGATAAGAGTATTGTCCAGGATTAAGTTGAAGGAAGTCCCTGCGGGTCTGAGAACAGATTGGGAAAGGAAGGAAGAATAACTGGAAAGTCGAATGCTAGTTCTAGGAGGGGAGGAAACCACACCTGGGATTGCCAGAACTGGACCACAATTATTAAAATTGCCTTTTGATGTCTGACCTGAGCTAACACTCTGTTGATCCTGAGGAAAGGAGGATAGGCATAGTTGATTGATTGGGACCAATCTTGTAGAAAGGTATTTGAAACTAAGGCTAATAAATCGGGAAGCCAGTTGAAAAACTTGGAAAACTGGGATTCATGGCGGGGCGTGATGATTTGAAAAGGTCCCCATTTGTTAGATAATGTGTTCAAAACAGAGGGATGAAGTTTCTAGTCGCTGAAATCGTGAAGATGACAGGAGTGCCAATATGCCACAGAGTTGAGATTTCCTGGAATATATTATGCGCGAACAGATAGTTTCAGAAGAAGACAGTATTCCCCAATGCTTTTTGCCAGTTCCACTAAGGGTTCGGATTTTGTACCGCTGAGGTAATTAATGTGTCTTATCAGAGAAATATTGTCCATGCGAAGAAGAATTGAGCAATGAACCCTGTTTTTGCTTGGCTTTTGATTGCAAATGAGCCTGCAAGCATCTCTAAACAATGTATGTGCAATCCCCGCTCCCCGCAAGACCATGTACCTCCAGTCGAGATCTGACCATACTGGGCACCCCAGCCTGTCAAGCTTGCATCGGATTCTAGTAAAAGTTCTGGGGCTGGTACGAAAATGGTTCAGCCATTCCAGTTATCAAAATGATCTATCCAACACTGAAATCCAACTGAGATTCTTGATCTAAAGGGATGATGTAGGAGTATGTGAGCCCTTTTCGTAGATGGCAATGTGTTAATCTTTGGAGAGCTAGATAGTGAAGAAGTCCTGGAAAGATGGCTTGAATAGAAGAGGAAAACAGACCGCCGATCCTCGCAAAAGACCAAGGGAGATGGAGGAACTCCGTAGAGTTTGGGCAATTTCCGCTAGAATGGTTTTACTTTGGCCAAGCGCAAATGAAGGGATGCATCTGAGGAATTTATTAGAAACTCCATCTGAGTGTAAGGAACTAAAATGGATTTTTCATTGTTGATGAGCAATCCAAGATCCAAAAGAAGAGAACAAGCAAAGAGAATTTGAGCTGAAGGGATTGAATGTTTTGGCACATGAAGAGAATGTTGTCGAGATACATAATTAGTCTGATACCTTGGGACCGCAGATGGGCCACAACTGGCTTCAGAGTTGATTAAAGGCATGGTGAAGTAGAAGCAGAAAAGGAAGGACCTGCACAATGGGGTTCAAGATGGAAACCGAAGTGAGAAACAAAAAAAATATGTTTCTACTTCATGTCCTTCGATTCAAACTGAAAGTAGGAGATATCCCTGGAACAGTTTCCTCAACGGAAAGGCACATTGTGATTGGCCCAGTGGAAAACTTGGCTGGACTCCCGCTGACAGCCACTTCTGCCTATGACACCATCGACACGGGTGAAAAATCCTAGCAGAGTCGGCGGCATCTAAATGGAGCGGGCGGATCGCCAAGTAGGCGGGTGGAGAAACCGTTGAAAAAGTGATGGTGGGACCAGATCCACCAAGATCTAAATCAGGCCCTAATTCTGTGAGGAGTGCAGACTGTGGCAATATAGAGGCAATTAGAGTCCTCCATGCTGAGTCACAAGGAAATTGACAGACACAAAAAAAGATGTCGAAAGGGGAAACAGATGGCAACACCACAAGTCAGGAGAAGGACAATGTGAACAGCACGAACAACAAGAGCTAACATTAAGTACGAAACTGTGTAAAATACACAATTGCAACCAAATAGTAGCGGACATTAAACAGTGAATGGCGTGTAATATGGCAATACTTATCTTGACTGTGAGCAGCAAAAAAAGAGGACTCTTCGCAGTCAAAATAAGGTATTATAGAGTATACTGGACCCTGATTACATATCACACTACTAGTTTCCACTGAATAACTTATTGATTCCAAGCCTATTGGGAGATGCAGTTTCTATATTTCTTGACTGCTGCTATTTAATAAAATGCAAGATTAGAGAAGCATAATAGGAGCCTCCAGTCGTGCCATAAAATAAGAATTTGAGCATGACAAAATTGTGCGAGAAATTGGTTAACAAAAATGAGCATCTATAGAAGTGGGACCATATATGGTGGGGTCAGACAAGATTATATTTATACTCTTCTGTATATAAATTGTTTTTTTTTATGAGCGTTTATGGTCGTATATCCGACCGAATAAAGATTTATTATTGAATTGACATTTTTATCTGGATAAGTGTGTAAGTACTCTGTGCTTCTTAATAGGATGACGCAAACCTTTGACATTCCAACAAACAATGCAGAGGTTACTTGTCATTTGTGTAAAAAGAAAAAGAATATATAATAAACAGTAGCATAAAATTCAGAAAAGAAAACAAATGGTAGTCCAAATACAACATTTGAAGCAATAACAGAGTAAGGCTTGATAAAAAGATAATATAGAAATAGTAGTAATTTTGAGAGGAATAGATAAGATAGTCAAGTTGTAGAAAAGTGAACAGAACATGATACGATAAGAAAAGATGGTGAGAAGCCAAAGAGGCTTTGACCATGATAACTTTGAGTGAAGTAACAATGTAATGATGGGGCGGTGAAATGCAAAGAAGACAGAACGCCGGTGAGGAGTCCCCCAAAGACATATATGATTTAATACATATGAATGAAGAGAATAGAACTAAAGAATGATTACTAGTATAAATCCATGAGTATGCTGAGAGCACTTACCAATGTAGAAGAAACATAATGTAAACACTAGGTCAAAAGCAGCAGGACGCAGTAGACATAGGCGACACTTGGGACAGGGATCCAATTGAGAGATGAAAGACTCATGTAAAAAACAAAAAACAATAAAAAGACTGTAAATCAGGAAAATCCTCAACATGAACAATATGCACAACAAATATAACAAATATAATAAATCAGAAAATGTTAAGTTTTCCCAAATTCTATTCCTTCTCCCATATGAAGATAAATGAATCTTGTTAGCTCATCTGGGGATTCAAAAAACACAGTGTATCATGCTAATTGTGATGACTATTGTCCTTTGCCAAATCTATTTTAAATAAACAGACTCGAAATAAAAAACACAGTTTTATCCTTCTATGTGACCTTAAACATACAATGGTGCACAAGGCATAACATGCATTCATAGACCTTAAAGCAGGATGTAGCGAAATAAGCTTTTTATCAATTAGCTGGCACTCTGGCCACATCCTTTGTAAAAATGACTTTCAGACCCATCCACAACATTTGTTTTCTCTGTGTGGCACCCGATATAACCTTCATTAGATCAGAATATGGGAGAAAAACTCAATTATTCTTCTGGATCGAGCCGAAGAGGATACTGACGAAGTCATAGGGCCGATGAGGTGCACTCTTTGCAGATTGAGTTGCAGTCCTTAAGGCAAACAATTTTAGGAATATATTTTTTAAGAAATGGTAGCATATCCAAACCTTCTGTGCCTTGCGGAATTCCATAAATTTGTAAATTATTGCATCTATTGTGATATCTCAAATCTTCTGTTTGTTGTTTGAGAAAAAAGATTTCTTTGGACATCATCTCAGTTCAGTTCATACTTTAAAAATCTTTAGACACTGTCAATAACACATACATTTTAAAACCAGAGAAAATCTTGTTTTTAAAAGTAAATACCACATGCACCGTCATTTAGTGTATATAATCTCCATTCCCCTGAACTCCATTCCCCTGACACTTGAGCCCATTGCATCACTAATCCAGACATTTTTAAAAAATGTTGCCAGTGCACATGTCACATCAAAACATTACATATGTAACAAAAGTGTAAGTGCATCATTGTGACAAATTATGTCATATCTTTTAAAAAGCGGTTTTAAAATTAAACGACTAAGACTATTAAAATTTCGGCAATCAATTAATACATAGACGTTAAATTTTTGAACACGCAATCCACATGTGCAATTATTCTAGGAATCTAAGAAAATTTCAAATTTTTCAGCTCTTATATAGCACACATTTAATGCTACCCGAAATTTTAATAGTGCTAAACTTAACGGGGCGTCTGGAAGTGCTAATAAATACGGAAATGCATTCCTATTTTCCCAAGAATTTACCATATACTTTGCAGAGAGTCTGTTCCTTACATACTCCATGTCAGCCAACCTGGACTCTTTTTTAAAGGCCATTTTTAATTCTGCTTTAGAAAGGTGTGAGGCCTCAGTTATTTTCAATTCAATTTTTAAGGTTCTTGCGATGGCTTCTAGCCATTTCCTGACCTTCTTCCCCCACTTTAGTTCACTCTTTCCTATTTCATCAGCACATAAGGCTGATTTTTTCTGTACCTTTGAGACCCAAAGTTTATCCCAAAATTGCAAGGTTGCTTTATAGGCTAAAAAGTCCCCGGCCTGCAAATTTCCATCCAATCTTATTGCCTGGGACATTACACCTTTACAGAGAGCCAACAATTTTTTCGAACACTTACTTTTACATCTCTCCCAGCTTCCCTCCATACTTATGGCTAGTAACTCGGCCCCGTTGAGGCACTGAGTGGGCATCATTGCATTATAAGCTACAGAAAGGGGAGTCCAGGCAGGGCCACCAAAAGTCTTCTTAACGCGAACAAGGCCCCCTATTGTTGTTGCTGCCCTCGTCTCCACCAATTCTTTACGCAAGACCCAACTCAACTGTCAAATGAATGTCATACCCAAATACTTATTTGATGACATGACCTCAACCCTACTATTACCTAACAGCCACTTATACTGTTTACTTTTTTCCCAAACAGTATTATTATAGTTTTTCCCAGGTTCACCTTCAATTTATTAGCCTCACAATAATTATTGAATTTAGTCAACTTTCTCTGCAGGCCTACTTGAGTCACGTCCAAAATTGCCAGGTCATCTGGATAGAATAGGCAGGACACATGTCTACCCCCTATTTTCAGGGGAAAAGAATGAGTCGCTGCCAACTCTCCCGGAAGGTCAGCAAGGAACAGGAAAAACAGTGTAGGGGCTAGGACATAGCCCTGCCTTAACCCATTTCTCAAGTGGATTCTTCCCAAAAGGGCCCCATCTAAATCAAGCTCCACTTGGGCCCAGTTCCCAGTATGCAATTCTTGCAGGATTGCTATTAAGCAACTTGGAATACTCTGATGTCTTAGTTTTGCCCAGAGTATACTCTGGTCAACCAATTCGAAAGCTGAACTAAAATCAACAAAACAGCAGAATAAACTCCCAGTTGTTTCCTTTGCCATCTGCCCTGAAGACCCTAAACTGTAACAATGGTCTGTTGTTGAGTGCCCGGCTTTAAAGCCCCCATGCTCCATGGGGACAATTATGTTTCCCTCAATCCAATTCTTTAAAGCCCTTAATATAACTTTAAAGTACAGTTTTGCTCCTACATCCAACAGACTTATCAGACGATAATTACCTGGAACATTCATAGCGCTTTTTTGTGTATTGGTTTGATTATTGCACCCTTCCAACGTGGAGGTATTATACCAGTCTTTGTAATGGATATGAAAACTTTTGAAAAGAATCGTGCCCACCACAAAGGGTTTGACTTAACTACAATTGCTGGCAAATTTTCCGGTCCTGCTGCCTTAGTTAAATTTAGGGAGAATATCAATTTGGCAATAGATTGGATGGAGAACGACTCCAAAGCTTCCACCCCCAAGATTGGCCAGCACTTTCTTACCACTATCACCCTAGGCTTGTAAATACTAGTTAAATAAGCTGTCCAATCAGTTTCTGGCACCATGCATCTTGTCAGTGGGGTCGCAATTCAGCTTCCCCTCTGGACCAGCTTCCAGAATTTCCTCATGTCCATTCCTTGTAGTGTCCTAATCATAAGATCCCATTTTGAATGGAAGAAAGCCTGCTTCATTCTCCCAACTGGGGCCTTATACTCCCTTTTCTTACAGCTGTAGATCTCATTCGCCTTTACAGGGCCGCCTCACCCTTCCTACCTTCCTTAACTTCTTCCTAGCGAGTACACACTCTTTATCAAAGAACTGCTGGTTAGAGTACTGTCATGGCAGATGCTTTTTTACTTTGTTATTGCATAACCTTATCGCTGGAATCAGTCGATTTACAAACTCTGCAATGGTCTTTGCATACCATTCAGCATTTGGCTCTCCTATGGCCCTATCTCGGTCCATCTCATGAAGGATTTGATACTGCATCAATTGATCAATATATTTTCCATCTATTCTTGTTGTTAAACATTTTGGGAAATCTACTTCCATTGGGATAACACGGTCCCTCAATATTGGTGCTGCCTCTATACCCCATTTTAGCCCCCAATGATCACTTCCCATTAATCTTAACACCTTGAATTCTTTACAGAGGTCGAAAAACCATGCCTGTATAAACATATAATCAAAAGGGCACTGCTGTTTCCCATGTAGAAACGTTTGGGCTGCTGGATCATCCTCTTTAAAATGACCATTTAGGTATACAAATCCTAACTCAGTGAGAAAACTCACCAATTTCTTTTCAGACTTGGACTGTTCACATGTTGGGAAATTTGCATTGGGGATGGCGTAACATTCTAGCATATCTAAAACCTCAGAATCAACCTTCCCTGGATCTAAGCAAAGGTTAAAGTACCCTAGGAGGAGAATTGGGGGTCTCCCCTGGAGCTCTGCTAGCTCTACCAGATCCCTCTGGAACAACTCCGCCATCTCCTTCAGAGAGTCCTCTTGATTTATGTAAACATTCACAACTATCAACTTTTTTTGCCACAGACAGCCCTCATAAAGATCCTACGAACAAGCTAATAGCCAATCACTGCTTGTTTCAAAATTGTTTCCCCCTTTACTACTTTTGGTAGATACCCATGTCAATAATCCACCTTTTACCGGCCCAGGGCCTGATTTGGCTCCATCTTTTATAAAAATGCATAAAACCATTTTGGTGGAACTCCTCACCCGCCAACCAAGTCTCCTGGAAGCAAATTATCTAATTTCCCTCCCCTAAGTGTGAAAGATCTGTTGTTCTTATTAGATTCCTCAACCTGTGTACATTCCAGAAAACAACCCCCAAGCCGGCGGGTGTGGCGATTCCCTAATATATCTGTCCCCCCATGAAAGAATATTCTCCCTATCAATGCTTGGAGGTGCAAACCTATTGCATAGAGGGATCAGTTCTGTCAATCTCTCCCTTTGCTGGGAGGGGATAGTTACCTTTAGGATTCCGCAATTCAACCCCACCACCCGGGATGGATTTACCTCTTTCTCAATCACCAAATTTAGCTGTTCTTGACTTAGGCCCGCATGGTTTACCAACATGGGAGGCTTTAAGCCACCTCAGCTACTTTCACTATTCATAGTCCTGATTTATTCAACTCAGCACTTGCCTCTAATACCAAGTCAACAAACACTGGAGAAGTATAATAGACTTTCGTTACCTCTCTACCTGCTTTGGACTGAATGAAGTCTATGTACTCAATATCTCTTGACACAACCTACTCCAGTACCTTGCAGTTTGAGAATATTGTCAGAATACTTGAACTATTTAGAGGCTTCCACTTGTTCGCTTTTTTCCCCCTCCGGCTCAATCAATCAATCAATCAATCACGGCATTTATAGAGCGCGCTACTCACCCGGGAGGGTCTCAAGGCGCTGGGGGAGGGGGTAACTTACTGCTCGAACAGCCAGGTCTTGAGCTGCTTCCTGAAGGAGAGATGGTCCTGGGTTCGCCGAAGGTGAGTGGGGAGGGAGTTCCAGGTCTTGGCTGCCAGGTAGGAGAAGGATCTTCCTCCGGCGGTGGCTCTGCGGATGCGTGGTACGGTGGCAAGGGCGTGGCTGGTTGATCGTAGCTGGCGGGTGGGCGTGTAGAAGGTCATGCGGTCATTGAGGTACTTGGGGCCCAGGTCGTGGAGGGCCTTGTGTGCGTGGGTGAGGAGTCTGAACGTGATTCTCTTGCTGACGGGGAGCCAGTGCAGGTCTTTCAGGTGTCCGGTGATGTGGCTGTGTCGGGGGATGTCCAGGATGAGTCGTGCGGAGGCGTTCTGGATGCGCTGGAGTCTTTTTGAAGTTTGGCTGTGGTTCCGGCGTAGAGGGTGTTCCCATAGTCCAGTCGGCTGGTGACGAGTGCCTGGGTGACGGTCTTCCTGGTTTCAGTGGGGATCCATCTGAAGATCTTGCTCACCTGCAAGTACACATAATTTACTCATGATGGTCTACGCATGGTATATGCCTGCTCCGGAGTTACATCTTTTCCTAGATTTCGAAGGGCCTCAGGGTTCTTTAAGCTCCTAACACTCTTCCAGGAGGGCATCCTTCCCTTGGGGCTTTTATTAGGGTGGGCTCTTCTCCTTGGCCTAGTGCCCTCCTGTAGGTTGACAGTACCAACTGAACCCTTGCCTTTCTTCTATTTTAACACTCCTCTCTTTTCAGGACCCGCCCCTCTTATCATTTGCCGCCTTTTTATCGATGTAAGTGGTGCGGCTAGAACATGGGCTTGATTCGGCCTTCGCTTGTGGGCTGGCAGTCTTGCTTTTAAAACCTGACTGCTTTTTCTCCTTTTAATTAATCCAAACGCCAACTCTTTGCCCATCCATTGTTCCATCTCCTCACTAACATTGGCCTTTTCGACACATAAACTGTGGTATGTTCACGTTCCTCTTGATCTGGCGGCACCTCATTTGACACCGGTTGAGGGATTACTGGTCTTACCAACGAGGGCATACAAGAGTTAATTTATTTTAGTGCTAACAAGATCTCCTTTAACACTCCGGCCTCCATTCTCAATGACTCATTTGCTGCTAGCGATGCATCAAATAAACTGTGTAGTTTTTTCTGCGTCAGCAGAATAATGTCCAACTTCAGGGATGGACCTGACAGCAGAGAGTCTAAATTTGCAGCAGAGTTCACCAATGTCCCTTGGATGCCGATGCGGGATCCCCCTCCAGTTATCTTAGGATCTCCTCGAATGACCATCCGCTGATGGACCTTCTATAGTGACCTAAGCCCCTGTCCCTGTTCCCTCTACAGAGCATGCAAAGCTCAGCTCTGAGGGCTGAAACAAACATGGAGAGGAGGGAAATCGGGGATGGATCATTCCTAAGGGCGCAAATAGGTCCTGCAATTCCTCCTCACGAGCAGTTATTGTCTCCTGAAGACTGACCTCCAATGAAGCAGCTTGTCCCATTTTCAAACCCTCTGCTAATACAGAGGACTTGAAATGCTTTCCTACAAAGTCTTTAATTGAGACTGCCAATGAGTTCGTTGATAGATGGGCTTTGTCCATCACTGAATTTCCCCCAGATCCTGCTTGGGCTCCATCAACAAGGAGGGAAGGCGCAGGTTCTTCTTTTCTTGATATAACGTCTCTCTTCTTTCCTACATTATTTTCTTTTACTGCCCTTTATTCTGCGTTTACGTGTTACTCCACCCCTTATGAGAGCGCCGGTGTTAGCCCCCTGCGCTATATGTTATGGTTTTCAGGGCGTTCATGCGTTCAGTACGATGAACACATGCGACCCCCATGTTGTAGCGCAAGCCGCATCGACCTGTTAATGGCTGCCTCCGCACCACAGTGGGGAGAATGCAGCCTAACTCCAGGCACACACCACGTACGGCGTACAGCCTCTCCAGAATTACCACTGCACAGAGAAGCCTAACACACTGGTCAGTGCTGTGCACCAGAATGTAGTAATTATGCTCCACCGAGTGGCCTCAGAAGGCTCTCTCCGGGGAGTTGGCCTAAACACAAGGAGAAAGTAAGGTGAACTTTGGCATGATTGCCAGTTAACAAGCGGTGAAAACTAGGGAAGACAGCCCCCTTTCTCCCTTAAGCACACAATTGTAAATTCTTGTTGCTTTAGACCATACACTCCATGTACCTCTGGTCCCAGTGCCAGTGACTTCTTCGATCAGGATAAGGAAAGTATAGTGTTTTGCAGGCACTCACCCAGGGACCCAGGTAGGAAGCAAAAATGTCATCCAAGGCAAATGCCTTCTTACACTTCATGAGCAGGAGTCGCGGCACCAGTCAGAAGGCCCCCCTCCAGCCAGGCCCCAGGTCACCTGAGATGTCAATCCTGAGATGTGATCGGTAGAGGGCGAGGCAACACGAACCCCATGGGGCATTGGTACACAGTCGCTGGAACAGCAGGCAATGCCCATCGGTACCGCCTGTCAGCAGCATGCCTCCCTGCGCAGGTATAAAGCAGTGCAGCCCCCACGGCAGGCTACTGACGTGAAGGTGTTTCCTCGGAGCCCCAAACAGCCCGCATTGGTAGCTCAGCTAACTCCCCATCCGTTCGTCCGCACCTCGCTGAGCGTGACGTCACATCACGTAATCACTGTTCCACCTCAGTTACCCTGGATTCAATGTTTGACTATTTCTATTCAATCCTCTGTAGCATGGTATTTGTTTCCATCATAAAAGGCTTTAAATGCCTTATTTCATCCATTAAGTCCTAGAAGTTCAAACGTAGAGGAGATATCATCAGTGAAGAAGGACTTTTCTTTTGTTTTTTGGTAATATTACTATTAGAATCTTTGAGGCAATTTGGCATTGTAGCAGGCGAAGTCACAGGCTTTTAAATAGAAATATCAGCAGAGTCCGTACTTGAAGATGCAAAGATATTCTGGCAATAAGGAAAGAGAATTGAACCTATTCACATCAATTAGACAAAGAACACCATTAACAAGCAACAAATGAGAGTTCTAAATGGTATAGCTAGCAGTCTGCTGCTCAGAAGAGCACCTAAAGGACTCTCATGAAAATGTCCCTAAAGTAGTTTACTTGCAGTTCAGCCAGTCACTGAATTGTCCAAAATAAACCACCAGCAGCAGTGTGCTCAGATAATGTGGGCCAAATGTTGGAGAAAGCAAATTGCTCAGTCGGGCCTCCAACATTTGCCCCTATCCTCTCCTCATAAAATAAGAAGCAATAAGTTTTCTGTGTGAACTGGGAATAAATTGAGGAAATATAATGCAGGCCACTAAAAAGTCACATTAGTTGAATAAATCTATGCACCAGATGAGAAATTTCCCTCAAACCTCCTCCTCCTGTGTATCCAATAAGCATGACGTCCGGTGCGCTGAGCCAATAAAGTCATGCATGAAAATGGCGGTCACTACAACTTGATGTAAAGACCAAAGCACGGGGTAAAAAGTGGAGGCTACTGACCCTAAAAATGGTCTGGTAAAGCACCTACCCACTCCTCATGTCTTCTGGCACTGCCATGACGTGGGTTTGCGGTGGAGGGGGGTTATTCACGGTAAGGTTCAGTCAGAAGTCCTGAGGCTCCGGCAGACTTAGGAGCCAGGAGCCATCTTACAAGCAGTCTGACTAACCCCCTGGAACATTACTATCAAGGAGACATTCTGGTTGAAGAATGAAGGTGCACGTCTCATTAGACTGAACAGTGAACAAGATGGAGTTAACAAGACCCAGGTCAGAAATTTTATTTTGCTTAACACTTCACTAAGCATGCAGCCCTATTTACCAGTAGATTTCTCCAGTTATGGCAAAAGGCTGTTACCCAAATTTTGAATGGGCTCAACTTTTGTTTTCCTAAAGGCTGGAGAAACCCTCTGAATGATACACTATAACCTTCCGATGATTTTTCTTCTAAAAATATAGTTCAGTTCTTTTTTGTGATGTTTATGCCAAAACTTGTGCCAAACATTTGAAACATATTTTGTGTCCCTGGGTTTTACAAAATGTATGCCAGTTTTGTTCTGCTTACAGGTTTTGGATTCTCAATTTTAACATGCCTATTTTATTTATCTTTATATGCACTCAGTATTTTATGCATTTTTATGGTATATATATATATATATATATATATATATATATATATATATATATATTTTATCCAAAGAACCCGAAAGCTTAAAGATGCACTCCCAGCAGCTGTCTCCAAACAGGCTTTATTCACTTCAGAAACCGGCATTTCATTTCAGGTAAAATTGCATTTTCTTCAGCCTACGCGTTTCGAGGACACCACCTCTTCTTCCTGGGCTGCTCAACATAATCACTCAGGTGCTCCAATTCCTTGATTTAAATACATGCAGCAACCCCCAGTGGGTCATGCTCAGTGCCTCCTTGCATGCTGGGACATTGAGTCCGATTTGGAGAAAGTCATTCCTCATAGTGAGTCCCTTTTGTGATTAATTATTGTCTGAGCAATAACGAAGCATTAAAACACCCTCCAGTGGGCCCCCAAATGACAACCCGGCATTATTAACTCTCAGCTGCTGCGCGTACCACGGCTTCGGCACAGTTCCTGGTTGCCGCGCAGCCTCTCCTTCCAGTATAGGGATGGTGCAAACTTTCACGGCAGGGCAGCCGTGTAATTATTTTATCCAAAGAACCCAAAAGCTTAAAGATGCACTCCCAGCAGCTGTCACCAAACAGGCTTTATTCACTTCAGAAACCGGCATTTCATTTCAGGTAAAATTTCATTTTCTTCAGCCTATGCGTTTCGAGGACACCGCCTCTTCTTCCTGGGCTTCTCAACATAATCACTCAGGTGCTCCAATTCCTTGATTTAAATACATGCAGCAACCCCCAGTGGGTCATGCTCAGTGCCTGCTTGCATGCTGGGACATTGAGTCCGATTTGGAGAAAGTCATTCCTCATAGTGAGTCCCTTTTGTGATTAATTATTGTCTGAGCAATAACGAAGCATTAAAACACCCTCCAGTGGGCCCCCAAATGTCTTCCCGGTATTATTAACTCTCAGCTGCTGCGCTTACCGCGGCTTCGGCACAGTTTCTGGTTGCCGCGCAGCCTCTCCTTCCAGTATAGGGACGGTGCAAACTTTCACGTCAGGGCAGCCGTGTAATTATTTTATCCAAAGAACCCAAAAGTTTAAAGATGCACTCCCAGCAGCTGTCACCAAACAGGCTTTATTCACTTCAGAAACCGGCATTTCATTTCAGGTAAAATTTCATTTTCTTCAGCCTACGCGTTTCGAGGACACCGCCTCTTCTTCCTGGGCTGCTCAACATAATCACTCAGGTGCTCCAATTCCTTGATTTAAATACATGCAGCAACCCTCAGTGGGTCATGGCCAGTGCCTGCTTGCATGCTGGGACATTGAGTCCGATTTGGAGAAAGTAATTCCTCATAGTGAGTCCCTTTTGTGATTAATTATTGTCTGAGCAATAACGAAGCATTAAAACACCCTCCAGTGGACCCCCAAATGTCATCCCGGTATTATTAACTCTCAGCTGCTGCGCTTACCGCGGCTTCTGCACAATTCCTGGTTGCCGCGCAGCCTCTCCTTCCAGTATAGGGATGGTGCAAACTTTCACGGCAGGGCAGCCGTGTAATTATTTTATCCAAAGAACCCGAAAGCTTAAAGATACACTCCCAGCAGCTGTCACCAAACAGGCTTTATTCACTTCAGAAACCAGCATTTTATTTCAGGTAAAATTTCATTTTCTTCAGCCTACGCGTTTCGAGGACACCGCCTCTTCTTCCCGGGCTGCCAGGAACTGTGCTGAAGCCGCGTGTGATCAAGCTTGCGGAAGCGCAGGCGAAACACGTAATGCTGGGCACTTGCCAAAATCATTTTTGATGCACTGTTATCACCAAATAAAAGCACTTTTTTCTATGGATTTGCCCCGTGTGGTCCGTACCTGCTGTGCTGCTGTGAAGCTGGTGCTTCAAGGACTTTGGTTTTTCCATATATATATATATATATATATATATTATGTGTGTATATATATATATATTCACTGAAAAAACCATAGGTTTTAGGGAAAGTTATAGTTAGTTGGACATTGCACTCGTACAAAACCCGTGAAATTCCCCGTTATAGTTAGTTCAGCTAACTATAACTCGCGCCCCCTAATGCACTGCTGATGACGTCACATATTACATCACTCATGACATGGTCAGTGACATCACTGATGACATCACTGACATCATCCAGTGACTGTGTGTTTCTGTAAAGTTTAAATATGTTTAATATATATAGGGAAAGGCGTATTGAAGAATGAGTGGGTGTATAAGCGTCTGAATGGATGATTTAGTAGGTGCGTGACTGAGTCTATAAGTGAGTGATTAAATGTATCTTACTGGATGCATGGGTGAGTGACTAAACTGTGTGAATGTCTGTATCCGTCTGTCTGTTGTTGTGTAAGCAGCTGCATGGGTTTCTGACTAGCTAAATGAGTGTCTATATGGGTTATGGATTGGTTCTCTGAGTATCTATATGGGTGCCTCAGTGTTTGTGTGGGTGGGGTGTGTGTGACTCTGTGCATAGATGTGTGAGTGGGTGATTCACTGGGTGCATGGTTTCAACAGTGCGTCTGTGATGGACTGTATGGGTGGGTGAGAATGTGTATGGGTGTGTTAGTGATTGAATGTATATCTCAGTGGTACATGTGTGAGTAACTACATATGTGAAAGGCAGTATATATGTGTGTTGGAGTATATAAATGGCTATAAGTGAGAGTGTGTGATTGTGAGAGTGGCTATATGGATGAGTGTGTGCTTGCATCAGTGATTGCATAGGAGCGTAAGAATGTGCTAGTATTTTTATGAATAAGTGAGCTGGTGTGTATAACTGTATAGGTGAGTAAATTGGAGTGTGATTAATTATTTGCATGACTGACTAGGTGTGTGAGTACCTCTATGGATGAGTTGCGTTGTGTGAGTGTTTATATAGGTGTATGAGTGCATATGATAGTCCTGTACTGAGTGACTGTAAGTATGAGTGACTGTACGGGTGAGTGAGTAGATGTGTGTGTGTAGACCTAAGAATCAGTGAGTGGGTATGTACTTATTGGTATTGGAGTGTGTATGGTTTTGAGAATGGCAGTCTGTAATTTAGAGTGGGTGTATCAAAAGTTATATTAGGGTGTGAGAAGATGCATTAAATTCTCACATGGATGATGTCATCAGTGATGTCATTTGAGATGTCATCAGTGATGTCATCAGTGATGTCACTGACCATGTCATGAGTGATGTAATATGTGACGTCATCAGCAGTGCATTGCGGGGCGCGAGTTATAGTTAGCTGAACTAACTATAACGGGGGAATTTCACGGGTTTTGTACGAGTGCAATGTCCAACTAACTATAACTTTCCCTAAAACCTATGGTTTTTTCAGTGAATTTCAAAGGTTTTTTAAATGCTAAACCCTAACTATAACAGGCCTGAAACCTATGGTTTTTTCAGTGAATTTCAAAGGTTTTTAAAATGCTAATTCCTAACTATAACAAGCCTGAAACCTATGGTTTTTTCAGTGAATTTCAAAGGTTTTTAAATGACAATTTTTAAATGTATTAATTGTTATATTTATTTTTTTTATACTGATTTACTACATTTTTTTAAACTATTTATTTTTAGATATTTTATTTTTTAAATTACATTGTAATTACATTATACATTACATTACAAAATATACTTTCTCAGAATGAATTACTTTAGTTTAAATACTTTGCAAATAGGCAATAGACTTTTAAGTACAGTAGTTACAGTTGTTGCAATGGGCAACACAATTTCAAACACAATGCAACATTGAGCTCAATGTGAATTTCTAGCTAAATGCAATTAGTTACTTTATGGATTACTTTTCTAACCACAGGACTGGATCCTAGATTCAGTCCTGGGACATCTCCTGTAAACAGTTGAGTAAAAGCGTTTTGGTTACAGTAGTTATTTTTAAGGAATATTATTGTATTTTAAAAGTTGACACTTAGAAACTTTTTCACATAGAATCACCAATGTTATCCTAAGGGAGGAAATTCACTTAGCAGGTAAGTAGTGTTATCGTTACTTTTTCTTACTCAGTGGTGGATCCTGGATCCAGCACTGGTGCATCTCCTGTAAACAGTTGAAAGAATGCGTTTAAGTCATACAGGCGATTTTTAAGGAATATTTGTAGTTTGTGAAAATCAACACTTTGAAACTTTTCTGCTGAAAACCAGACAATGGATTCCTACGGAAGGAAATATAAGTTACTGGTAAGTACGGTTAAAATTACTTTTCAGGATCAGTACTGGGCTGAAAGATGCAGCACTGAGGTCTCTCCTGATAACAGGCGAGTAAATCGGAATTCGTATTTTGGCTGATTTTAGAGGAATATTTGTATGTTTCAAAAATCGACACAGAAACTTTTTCAGCAAAAAGCAGGCAATGATATCCTATGGAAGGAAATTCAAGTTACTGGTAAGTACGGTTAAAATTACTTTTCAGGATCAGTACTGGGCTGAAAGATGCAGCACTGAGGTCTCTCCTGATAACAGGCGAGTAAATCGGAATTCGTATTTTGGCTGATTTTAGAGGAATATTTGTATGTTTCAAAAATCGACACAAACTTTTTCAGCAAAAAGCAGACAATGATATCCTATGGAAGGAAATTCAAGTTACTGGTAAGTATGGTTAAAATTACTTTTCAGGATCAGTACTGGGCTGAAAGATGCAGCACTGAGGTCTCTCCTGATAACAGGTGAGTAAATTGGAATTCGTATTTCGGCTGATTTTAGAGGAATATTATAAAGTTCCAAAACTCCACACTTAGAAGAATTTCCAAGTGAAACCAGTCAATGTTAGCCTATGGAAGGAAATTCAAGTTACTGGTAAGTACGGTTAAAATTACTTTTCAGGATCAGTACTGGGCTGAAAGATGCAGCACTGAGGTCTCTCCTGATAACAGGTGAGTAAATCGGAATTCGTAGTTCGGCTGATTTTAGAGGAATATTTGCACAATGGTGAAGGGAGGGGCGGGGCCTGAGGTGACATCTGTGCAAACGCGCCCCGTGGCGCGTTTTAAGTTGGGGGATTAAGTCCCCTTGAATCATGAGGGTCCCTGGGGTCCAACTAGCCCACCCTGTACCTCCAGTATGCGCCAGGAGAGCTGCGTTGCAGAGAGGTGTTCAGAGGCCACGCCCCTTTTGCACCTCTCTGCAACGCAGCTCTGTGGCGCTTCTGGACGTACCTGGTGGGCTAGTTCGCCCCAGGGACCCTCAGGATTGAAGGGGATTTCATTCCCCATCTTAAAATGCGCCACGGGGCCTGTTTGCACACATGTCACCTGAAGCCCGCCCCCTCCCTTCACCACTGTGCAAACGTGCCCCGTGGTGCGTTTTAAGTTGGGGGATTAAGTCCCCTTGAATACTGAGGGTCCCTTGAGTCCAACTAGCCCACCATGTACCTCCAAAAGCGCCACAGAGCTGCGTTGCAGAGAGGTGTAAAAGGGGCTTGGCCTCTGTACACCTCTCTGCAACGCAGCCCCTGGTGCATACCGGAGGTTCCTGGTGGGCTAGTTGGCCCCAGGGACCCCCAGTATTCAAGGGAATTACTTCCCTTCTTAAAACGCGCCAGGGGCGCGTTTGCAGACTGCTGCAGGGAGGGGCGGGGCCTCGGCACGATGCCGGTCTTTTTTTTTTTTTGTTGCTTTTTTCTGCCCAGGGGTCCTTGTGGGACCCCTGAGCAGACCTAGGGGTCAGGGTGTTTCTACCCTGCCCCCTTTGTGCGTTTTGCGCACTTGTTTCTTGTGTTTTTTTTTTAAATCAGTGGGATCCGCGCACCCTAAGCGCATCCTGCCGATTTTGAAAAAAAAAATGCTTTTCTGCCCAGGGGTCCTTGTGGGACCCCCTGAGCAGACCTAGGGGGTCAGGGTGTTTCTACCCTGCCCCCTTTGTGCGTTTTGCGCACTTGTTTCTTGTGCTTTTTTTTTTTAATCTGCGGGATCCGCGCACCCTAAGAGCATCCCGCTATTTTAAAAAAAGAAAAAATGCTTTTTCTGCCCAGGGGTCCTTGTGGGACCCCCTGAGCAGACCTAGGGGTCAGGGTGTTTCTACCCTGCCCCTTTTGCGCTTTGCGCACTTGTTTCTGTCCCTCGGTTCTACCGAGGACAAAATAACTGCCAACACTTCCTGATTTGGAGTGTTTACAGCCACTTGACAGCCAATTAGCATGCAGCTCGTGATCGGGACGGTGCGCGCAGGGTGCGCTCAGGATACGCGGACCCTACTCGGCCATAGATATATATGTGACTTTACTTTTGATTTTCTCAGGAACTACTGAACGGATTTACACAATTTAAGCAAAAGGCACGACACTGAACCAAGGGCTACCTCTTTGCCAAATTTGGTGTAATTCCGTTCAGCAGTTCGGGCTGTAGCTGCGACTAAAGGTTCCTATGGAAAAATGAATGGGGAAAACGCGTTTTGGGACCCCCCTTTTTTCTCGGCCCCCGCTTGACGAATCAACCCGAGACTTTCAGGGTATGAGCGGAGCGCCCCAACAAGTTGGAAGCTTTCGCGAAGATTCGTCAACCGGCGCAAGAGTTATTTCAAATAGAATGTCGCGGATTTCCTATGGATAATAGGTAGATAATATGTGTATGTATATATATATATATATATATATGTGTGTGTATATATATTCCCTGAAAAAGCCACAGGTTTCAGGGACGTTATAGTTAGGCTGACATTTTACCCATACAAAACCAAAGAAATTCAGCCGTTATAGTTAGCTGAGCTAACTATAACTCGCGCGCCCGCAATGCACTGCTGATGACGTCACATATTACATCACTCATGACATGGTCAGTGACATCACTGATGACATCACTGATGACTTCTCAAATGACATCACTGATGACATCACTGATGACATCATCCACTTAATATCTGATGCACCTGCTCACACCCTAATATAACCTTTCATACACACACTCTAAAATACAGACTACCAATTTTGAAACCATAGACACACCAGTACTAGTTAGTACATACCCACTCACTGATTCATAGGTCTACACACACATCTACTCACTCACCCATACAGTTACTCATACACGCAGTCACTCATCAATACAGCCACTGATATATGCACTCATACAACCATACAGACACTCACACACTGACACTCACCCATAGAGTTACTTTCACACCTAGTCAGTCACCCAAGAATAAATCACACTGCCATTTACTCCCCTATACAGTTATACACACACCACCTCACTTATTCATAGAGATAGTAATACATACTTACTCTCTTCTACAATCACTGACACAAGCACACACTCATCCATACAGCCACTCTCACAATCACTCACTCTCACATATAGTCACTTATATACTTCAACACTCACATATACTACCTTTCACATATGTAGTTACTCACACATATACCACTGAGACAGCCATTCACTCACCAACACAGCCATACGCACACTCACTCACCCATACAGCCCCTTGCAGATGCACTCATGAACCCATACACCCAGTGAATCACCCACTCACACATCCATGCAGGGAATCATACCCTCCACCCACCCACACAGATACTCAGGCACCCATACAGGTACTCAGACAACCAATCATTAACCTATATAGACATTCATGTAGCTACTCACGAACCCATATAGACACTTACACACCAACTGACAGACTGATACAGACATTCACACAGATTAGTCATTCACACATGCATTCACCAAGACACGTTTAATCACTCACTCATACAGTCAGTCATGCACCCACTAAATCATCCATTCAGACACTCAAAACCCACTCATTCTTGAATACACTTTTGCGTATATATATTTAACATTGTTAAACTTTTTAGAAACACTCAGTCACTGGATGATGTCATCAGTGATGTCATTTGAGATGTCATCAGTGATGTCACTTACCATGTCATGAATGATGTAATATGTGAAGTCATCAGCAGTGCATTGCGGGGGCGCTAGTTATAGTTCGCTCAGCTAACTCTAATGACTAAATTTCTCTGGTTTTGAATGAGTAAAATGTCAGCCTAACTATAACGTCCCTGAAACCTATGGATTTTTCAGTAAATTTCTAAGATTTTTTAAATGCTAATTCCTAACTATAACGTCCCTGAAACCTGTGGTTTTTTCCAGTGAATTTCTAAGGTTTTTTAAATGTTAATTCGTAACTATAATGTCCCTGAAACCTGTGTTTTTTTCAGTGAATTTCTAAGGTTTTTTAAATGCTAATTTCTAACTATGCCTACATAGGTAGAACATGTACAGAAAGAGGAAGAAAGGCGCAGAAAGAAGCAAGAGAAATGCAGAAAGAGAGAAGAGAGGTGCAGAAAGAGGAAGAAAGGTGCAGAAAGAAGCAAGAAATATGCATAAAGAGGCAACAGAAGTCCTGAAAGAGGAAGAAGGAGGAGACGAAAGCAAGAGAAGTGCAGAAAGAAGCAACAGAGGTGCAGAAAGAGGCCTACTTTGACTGTACCTTACCACAGACTCATACAAAGTAGCCTAATCACTAATCCTTCTCCCAAGATGTATTAAACCTCTTGAAGGTTCACTATTCATCGTCTGCTCAGAATGTTAGGCCTACCAAATGTAAAACAGCAATTCTAACCATATTACTGTTGTAAGTCTGACCAAGTTTGTGAAGGTGTGCATGCGTGTCTGTGCTTTTACCTAGTGACATGTTACATTAAAATAAACAAAGAAATACTTGATTACCTGTGTTTCAAACAGAATACCCTGTAAATTTGTGTACAAAAAGGTGTATGTATTTCTTTCTGCTCATAATATAGGGCACATGGGTATTCAATCCTATATTTGAGGGGCTCTATAACACCTATATGCATAAGACATGTCTGCCTGTGCAACCGAATTACAGAGCAGAACTAAGAAGATTTGACCACCTATAAGAGAAGCTACCCTCTTTTTAAGCTACCATCTTCCGTTGCATAACACATATGAGAATACCTGTACAAGTAGACATATATCTGAGTCACAGAGCACGCAGACCTTTAAACTTGACAGCTTGCACTTCCCATTTGAATTTAGAAACAGGCGAGAGAAGTACAGAAAGAAGCAAGAGAATTGCAGAAAAAAACAAGAGAGGTGCAGAAAGAGTAAGAAATGTGCAGAAAGAGGCAAGAGAAGTGAAAAAAGAGGCAAGAGAACTGCAGAAAGAGTCAAGAGAGTTGCAGAAACAGGCAAAGAAGGTGCAGAAAGAGGGTATGGGGTGCAGACAGAGGCAAGATAGGTGCAGAAATTTACAAGAGAGGTACAGAAAGAAGCAAGAGCCGTGCAGAAAGAACAAACAGAGGGGCAGAAAGAGGCAAGAGGGGTGCAGAAAGAGGCAAAAGAAGTACAGACAGAAGCAAAAGAGGTGCAGAAAGAGGCAAGAGGGGTGCAGACAGAGGCAAGATAGGTACAGAAAGAGGGAAGAGGGATGCAGAAAGAGGCAAGAGGGGTGCAGAAATTTGCAAGAGAGGTGCAGAAAGAAGCAAGAGAGGTGCAGAAAGAAGCAACAGAGGTGCAGAAGGAGGCAAGAGGGGTACATAAAGAGTCAAGAGAGGTGCAGAAAGAGGGAAGATGAGTGCAGAAAGAGGCAACAGGGGTGCCGAAAGAAGCAAGTGAGGTACTGAAAGAAGCAAGTGAGGTGCTGAAGGAAGCAAGAGAAGTGCAGAAAGACGCCAAAGAAGTGCAGAAAGAGGCAAGAGAAGTGCAGAAAGAGGCAAGAGGGGTGCAGAAAGAGGCAAGAGAGGTGCAGAAAGAGGGAAGATGAGTGCAGAAAGAGGCAACAGGGGTGCCAAAAGAAGCAAGTGAGGTGCTGAAAGAAGCAAGTGGGGTGCTGAAAGAAGCAAGAGAAGTGCAGAAAGACGCCGAAGAGGTACGGAAAGAGGCAAGAGAAGTGCAGAAAGAGGCAAGAGAGGTGCAGAAACAGGTAAGAGAGGTGAAGAAAGATGGAAGAAGGGTGCAGAAAGAGGCAAGAGGGGTGCAGAAAGAAGCAAGGGAGGTGCAGAAAGAGGCAACAGAGGTGCAGAAACAGGCAAGAGAGGTGCCAAAACAGGCAAGTGAAGTGCAGAAAGAGGAAAGAGAAGTGCTGAAAGAAGCAACAGAGGTGTAGAAAGAAGAAAGAGAAGTGATGAAAGAGACAAGAGAGTTGCAGAAAGAAACAAGAGACGTGCAGAAAAGAGGTACAGGAAGAGGCACGTGAGGTGCAGAAAGAGGCAAGAGAGGTGCAGAACGAGGCAAGGGAGGTTCAGAAAGGAGCAATAGGGGTGCAGAAAGAGGCTAGAGGGGTGCAGAAAAAGGCAAAAGAAGTGCAGAAAGAGGCAAGAGAATTGCAAAAAGAGGCAAAAGAAGTGCAGAAAGAGGAAACAGAATTGCAGAAACAGGCAAAAGAGGTGCAGAAAGAGGGAACTGGGGTACAGACAGAGGCAAGAGAGGTGCAGGAAGAGGGGTGCAGAAAGAGGCAACAGAAGTCCAGAAAAAGGAAGAAAGCTGCACAAACAAGCAAGAGCAGTGCAGAATGAACCAACAGAGGTGCAGAAAGAGGCAAGAGGGGTGCAGAAAGAGGCAAGAGAAGTGCAGAAAGAAGCAAAAGATTTTCAGAAAGAAGCAAGAGGGGAGCCGACAGAGGAAAGAAAGGGGCAGTAAGAGGGATGCAAAAAGAGGCAGGAGGGATACAGAAATTTGTGAGAGGTGCAGAAAGAAGCAAGAGAGGTGCAGAAAGAAGCAAGAGAAGTACAGAAAGAGGCAAGAGAACTGCAGAAAGAGGCAAGAGAGGTACAGAAACAGGCAGGAGAGGTGCAGAAAGAGGGAACAGGGGTGCAGAAAGAGGCAAGAGAGGTGCAGAAACAGGCAAGAGAGGTGCAGAAAGAGGGAACAGGGGCGCAGAAAGAGGCAAGAGGGGTCTAGAAAGAAGCAAGAGAGGTGCAGAAAGAAGCAAGAGAAGTGCATAAAGACGCAACAGAGGTGCAGAAAGAGGCAAGAGGGGTGCAAAAAGAGGCAAGAGAAGTGCAGAAAAAAGCAACAGACGTGCAGAAAGAGGCAAGATAAGTGCAGAAAGAGGCAAGAGAGGTGCAAAAACAGGGAGGAGAGGTGCAGAAAGAGGGAACAGGGGTGCAGAAAGAGGCAAGAGAGGTGCAGAAAGAGAGAAGAGAAGTGTAGAAAGAAGCAAGAGGGGTGCAGAACAAAGCAAGTGAGGTGCTGAAAGAGGCAACAGAGGTGCAGAAACAGGCATGAGAGGTGCCGAAACAGGCAAGAGAAGTGCAGAAAGAGGCAATAGAAGTGCTGAAAGAAGCAACAGAGGTGTAGAAAGAAGCAAGAGAAGTGATGAAAGAGACAAAAGAGTTGCAGAAAGAAACAATAAAGGTGCAGAAAAAAGCAAGAGAAGTACAGAAAGGGGCACGTGAGGTGCAGAAAGAGGCAAGAGAGGTGCAAAATGGGGCAAGTGAGGTGCAGAAACAGGCAACATGGGTGCAGAAAGAAGCAACAGAAATCCAGAGAGGCAAGAGAAGTACAGAAAGAGGCAAGAGAAGTGTAGAAAGATGCAAGAGAGGTGCAGAAGCAGGCAACAGAGGTGCAGAAAGAGGGAATGGGGGTGCAGAAAGAGAGAAGAGGGGTGCAGAAATTAGCAAGAGAGGTGCAGAAAGAGGCAAGAGAAGTACAGAAAGAAGCAAGCGAGGTGCAGCAAGAGGCAAGAGAAGTGCAGAAAGAGGCAAGAGAGGTGCAGAAAGGATCAACAGAGGTGCAGAAAGAGGCAAGAGAGGTACAGAAGAAGGAAGGAAGAGAGCTGCAGAAAGAAGCAAGAGAGGTGCAGAAAGAAGAGAGATGCAGAGAGCAGAAGATATGTGCAGAAAGAGGCAAGAGAAGTGCAGAAAAAGGAAGAAAGGTGCTGAAAGAAGCAAGAGAAATGCAGAAAGAGGCAAGAGAGGGTCAGAAAGAAGCAAGAGTGGTTTGCACACCATTAGTATCAATTTAACACCCACATTTAGCAATAAGTAACAGGTGACCATTCTATGTTTGCAAAGGGCCTTCTACCACGCTGTAACATTTGTCGCTGCATTTTTGGTAACGTTTGAGCCAGAAACAAGGTTTTTTTGTTCAAATCTGCAGATTATGCAGCAGATGATGGATTACGTGGTAAATGCAAAAAATTTATAATTGTGCGAAAGTCGGTGCAGCCAAACAGTCACATAATTCTAGTGGCCCTGCTCATACCTCTGACTAGGTCCAGAAATGCTCCTCAGTGGTTCCTTCTTTTTTTTGTCTCATTGAGTTTATAGTTTAGCTTCTATAAAAATGAGGAAGACTAAACCTGAGGTTACCACTACACAACACAGACTACCATACCACATAATTACTCTCCATAACACATAATCCCACTCTACATAATTCCTATACACTAAGAGCCCGATTCTGATGCGGGTTGGAAAAGCTTCCCGACCGAATCGGTTGGGAAATGGTTTCCGACCCACTCAGATCGGGAAAGTCCGACCGGCGGAGTAGGATGCATCCGGATGCTTCCAGATACGATTTGGTTGAACTCCCATTGACTTCAATGGGAACATTTGTTCCTAACCGCATCAGAATTGGGCCCTCGGTCGGGAAGACACGTTCCCGATCTGATTTGGAAGGAGCAAATGCCGTTAGGAGGCCTTCCTAATCGCATCAGAATCAGGCCCTCGGTCGGGAAGCTTTTCCAACCTGCATCAGAATCGGCCCCTCAATATCACATACTTTCTATCCACATAATTTCACTGCACAACACACCACATAATTCCACTACACACAATGTACATCCACTCCACTCCAAAAAACATTAGTAAAAATCTTTTACATTTACAACACCAATAGCTCTAACTCTAGCAAATGTGAGACCTATTACATTGAAAATGCTTCTTTAACTAGTAGTCGCGTTTGCAGAGTGGTGCAGAAAGGGGGTTGGGCCTCTGACCAGCGCTCAGGAATTCTGCTGTGCAGGACTTACAGGAGGTACCAGCAGGGCTTCTTGACCCCCAAAGTCCCTCAGGAGTAAAGAGGACTTCATCCCCCAACCCGTAGTGTGCCAGGAAGCGCAGTTGCAGAGTGGTGGTGAAAGGGGGCATGGCCTCTGAAGACCTCTTAGCAATTCCACTGTGTGGGACTTACTGGAGGTAACATGAGGGGTAGTTGGCTCCCAAGGACAACCTTGGGCACAAACTACCCCTCCTATTGCCTCCAGTAAGTCCCACATAGCAGCATTGGTAAGTTCTCATAGCAGGCCACGCCCCCTATGCCCACCAGTCTGTAAACGCGCTCCCTGGCACGCTCTTGGATGGGGATTAAAGTCCCCTTCTCTGCTGGGGGTCCCTAGGGGACAACTAGCCTACCTGATACCTCCAGTAAGCCCCTGATAGTGGGATTCCTGAGAGGTGGACACAGGCCACGTCCCATTTCTCCATCACTCTGCAAACGCGCAGGCACTACACTTGCACTACCCATACATTCATCCAAACACCCAGGCATTACTGATGTGCTCATCTAATTACTCAGTCACTTTCCTAGCACTCATGCATTCACTCGGGTACTACCCATGCACTCATCCAATCACTCAGGCACTACTCTTGCACTCAATCATTCACTTAGGTACTACCCATGCACACATCCAATCACTCACGCACTATCCTTGCATTCAACAATTCACTCAGGCACTATGCATACACTCCTGTATTCTCTCAGGTACTACCCAGGCACTCATCCAGTCACCCAGGCACTTCCTGTACGCATCCAATCACTCAGGCACTACCCATGCACTCATCCAATCATTCCCCTGTTTCATGGCAAGGTAGCATCTTGCAGCCCATTTTTTTATTTTAAAACAAATCTATTTCCTGCATATATATATATAAATTATATAATTTTTTTATATACAAACATTAAAATATATTTTAAAAATCTTTTTTGTATATGTATATATATATATATATTTACTAAAAAAGACAGGTTTCAGGGACCTTAAAGTTAGCAATAACCATTTAAAAAACCTTAGAAATTCACTGAAAAAACCACAGGTTACAGGAACGTTATAGTTAGGCTGACATTTCACTCGTACAAAACCAGAGAAATTCAGCTGTTATAGTTAGCTGAACTAACTATAACTCGTGCCCCGCAATGCACTGCTGATGATGTCACATATTACATCACTCATGACATGGTTAGTGACATCACTGATGACATCACTGATGACATCTCAAGTGATGTTGCCAGACTTGAAATCCAACCAATATGGCTTATATGAGCAACAATGGCTAAGAGCACTGATGGCAGGACTAGAATCAATAAAATCCTCTTTGACAACAAGCCAACTAAAACAAATATAACTAGCTTTGAAGTATGGTATTCCTTCTGTAGAGGTGAGCAATTAGAATGACCAACTCTTTCCAATGGGGGAGCTACTCGGACTGATCACACCATTTCCCTGCATGAAAGTGAAATTGTCAAAGTCAACCTTCTCTCTGTTATATGCTTTAGTTTTCTATATGACTGCCTCATGGCTTCACCCTTCTTCAAGGAAGATGTAAATGTAGTATATAAATTAATTGTTTATTTCAGGCACTGCCCATAACACACATCAAATCAATAGAACATACATTTTGAGTACTTAAAAAAAAGAGTTAGCCAATATAAAAGCTTGATACAGCAGAGTATAAAAATCTAGATACAAAACATTAAAAAGAACATTTGGTTAAATTAGGCAGATAAAAAGGCTAGGCCTGAGATTATACTTGATTTTGCAAATAGTTCGTGTGTCTCCTGGCCGTTCTCAAAGTGATCGGGTAAACGTGACCAGAGGAAGTGTGCAAAATAGCAATCATTTGGGAAATACAAGGGGGAAGAAAACAGGGTGAGTGTATACAACATCTTATATGAGCTTAATATTAGTAAAGAAAAAAGGGTAAAATGGGTCACTGGGAAAAATCAGGTTTGCCAATTGCCTTTTTTCTTAACGCCCAAGAAATATACAGGTACTTGGAAACTGCAAAGGCTAGGAGATCTCTAGTGTCACTTTTGAAGAGTCTCTCCGCTTCCCAATAATGCCTTACGCCCAGATTTTTGCATACAGACGCCAGCCATTTTTTACAGACATTGCTGTATGCTGGACAGAATAACATGAAATGGGACCCCGTCTCCACTATACACGGGCAGTTTGGACAGCAGTCTGCTTGTGATGTAGCATTGGCCCATTTAGATGTCTGCCCTCTCAAGGGCAAGACCCCACACCTATATTGCACATACAGACATTTTAGTTGGTAGGGGAACATTTTGTCCAAATAGGGTTCAAACCTAGGCGTACTTTTGTGATTCAAAAATTTACCAGTGACAGAATCGGTCAAATGGATTTCCCAAGTTTGGCATAGGACTGCCGCCCAGTCGGACACTTTTATTTTTTGGGCATTACCTTTTACTATTTAATCCGGAGCGGTCCATAAGTCCCTCATTCCTATTCTATACAAAAGATCTTTAATATGTTTCAGCCATGGTGTTCTCAGATTTCTGTCAAGAGTTATGAGATCTTTCACGCACTCTTTGTAGGCTGCCAATTCATTAGTGGACCACATTCTGACCCAAAACAAAAGGGGTTTTAGGACCACTGTTAAGTGAATAGGATTGAGTGCCAGGTCTAAGCAAAGCAGTGTAGTAGGGGAGCTTGAGGGGAGCTTAAAAAGTGTTTTAATAAACCTGTTTTCTATTTTTGTAAGGCTCTCAGTGTCGGTATAACCCCATATCTCAGCTCCATATATTGATGATGTTACAGCTGAGGAGTTGTATATAGAGATAACCGGAGAAACTGCTCCACTAGATGCTACTCTAAACCGCCTCACTATGGCAAAGGCTTTCTGGTGAAGGATAGTTTTACTTTTTGCCAACTGTGGGCCCCATGCCTGAGTGTCACTTAGCCTTACCCCTAGGTAGTCAAAGTGGTGGACTACCTCTAATGGACACCCCTCAACGGTCACACTACCTCTATACCCTTTGTGTGGGTTAATCATCATAACTTTAGACTTAGACGACTTTAACTCTAGGCCCCTTTCTCTGCAAAAGGTGACAAAAGCATTTAATTCTGATTGAAGACCCATGGGGGTTCGGGAGATCAGCGGGGTGTCGTCGGCAAACATCAATATAAGGGTTGGTATTCCTGCCACTTTCGCAGCATCATGTTTGCATTCCATCAGTCTCTTAACTGCGCCATTAACGAATAGACTAAACAATGTTGGCGCAAGGACGCACCCCTGTCTGACTCCCTTCGAGATCTCTATCTTTTCAGTCATATCCCCCAGGTGGTTCCATCTGACCCTTGCGTATGTATTAGTATGAAGGAGCCTAAGAATTCTTAAGAGATCTGGGGGTATACCATACCCAGCTAATACTTCCCAAAGTATATCTCGCGGGACCAGGTCAAACGTCGCTCTTAAATCAATAAAAGCGACGTATAGATGGTCACGCAACAAGGTGATATATTTCCAGGTTATCACCTTGAAGCGGAAGACCTGGTCCAGTGTACTGACCTTCAGTCTGAAGCTTGCCTGAGTCTCTTCCATAATACTATTCTCTGACACCCACTCATTGAGTTTACAGAGAACTTGTCTACTGAAAATCTGCTGGGAGTTATCAAGGAGACTTATGGGTCTGTAGTTTGAAGCAATAGATCTGTCCCCTTTTTAAAAAAATAGGTATAATAAGCAGACTTTTGAAAAGAGGGAGGAATTCTATTCACTTTTAAAATACTATTTGCTAAAACATTCAAATACGGGGCCCAGATAAATGGTTCAGAAAGGAAAAGGTCTCCAGGAATGCCATCCATCCCTGGGGCCTTTCCCGTTTTCGTTTGCTCAATTGCTTTAAGGGTATCCATTAGATACATGGGGAACATTTTTGTTGCGGGCACTCGTATAGATTGATAAAGTGAGAGACCCAAATGTCAGGGTTGATCGATAGGTCCAAAGGATGGGAGTTCGAAGGGTTTATTGCTAGAAGTTTCCAAAAACATTTTTGGTCGCCCTTCTCTAAAGCTTCGGCAATCGTTGCCCATTGTTTCTCCTCCCATTCTCTTCTAGCTTTAGTCAAAAGGATTTTGTATTCTTGCCTAGTCTTTGTGATTTCTGGCCTTGAGCCCCTTTTGATTGCCCTTATCAACAGATTCTTACCAGTTCAACAGTCCCTATCATAGCAGGACTGTACTGGCTTTCTGAATTCTCCTCTCTTCAGGACTTTGGTGAAACACGGTTTCAATGCGTCCATAAGGTCGCAATGTATAGGAATAAAATTGGTATTAGAGCTAATGGTTGTGTCAATCTGGGAAAGTTTAGACACAAACAGATCATAGATTAAAGAAAGTTTATGATCATTCAGTGCCGCCTCTGCCTACTTAACATTTCTCAGATTGTTTGTACTTGATATTATTGGAGTTGGTACGACCATCTCTAGTTTGGGGTCTCTAAATCTAGATGTTGAGAAGGTTGCACTTAGTGCCTGATGGTCACTGTCAGGTCTAGGGATGACTTGCATGTCCTGCAATTCTGGCCAGAGGTCGTTATCTACTAGAATATAATCGATTCTAGACTTACTGATACCTCTATTAAAGGTAAAATGAGGAGGGCTATCAGATATGGTATTTCCATTAACTATTCTATATGTAGTAATATTACCTTCCAAGGGAAAGAGGTGCCAACGTTTTGGATTGACTGGTATCTCAAGTTGGAACAGCACTATTTTACAACCTAAGACTAATAAATGGGTTGCTTGTCACAGTAACTTACAAGGCATGTGCTGCATTTGGCTCGAAATGTAGCAGTATTTGTTGCCATATCTAAAGTAAATATCAGAATATTACTCAATAACATACACAAAGGGACATAACATCACAATTATCACATAAAGAGGCATGTGACACAAATAGTCAAAACAGAACATTTACCCACGAAAGGTACCAAGTGAGAAAGGTACCCAGTTCATCCTGAAGGGTTGTGCGTGCTGCACGCAGCAGAGAAAGAAAGAGTGTGTAAGCGGGCCCCAACGATGCATCAACTAAAGACGTCTGGAACATCAATGCCCCAACCCCTCAGTCTACAAGCTGTGACAACGAGACATCATTATCTTCCTCATCACTTTGTTTTCTTCATATTGAAAGTGCCTAAGTAATAGAAGTGCTTGCTAACCTCTCAAATTACTTGAAGACAGGCACCAACTGTTACTTTTCTGTTTACAGATATCATCACTGAGGCTCTGCATCCTTCCTCAGCAGACTTTTGAAAAGAGTGAAAGTGCAACAGAAGATAAGACATTCTTCCAACTAGTCGCACTAGCCACACGTACTAACGACTGGAACAATGCCTCAAGACTTTCAGAACAATGAAAGAAAATGACCATGGGTGCTACTAGCAGTATTGACCCCCATTGCTGCCATTATAATGACTACGCTCCTTATAGTGTATTCTGATCACAGTGCTATACCTAAGATACTGCTTAAATGACACAGAGATACTGTACCAAAATGAACAAATAACGATTGATAAAGTTAGGAAAGGGGGACAGTTGGCAGGGCAGGGAAGGAAAGACATAAGAGAGCAAATTGGGAAAATTATGCAGAGAACAAATATGAAAAAGAACAGCTGAGTAATGCAGCGCTCAACCAGTCACGTGTGAGGTTTGCGAGAGAGCGGTCCGAGGAGCAAGAAAGAGCAAGGAGTGAGCCACGGAAAGCCGCGGGAGCGGGAGCTGCGGCGGTTTACGGTCTGCCGCGACGCTCCGCAGCGGTCGGCGTGGAGTTTGCCGACGCAAGCACCAGGAGTGTCGGGCCCGCCCCGGACTTGATCTGCTGGAAGCAAGCTGAGCCGAGGTAGGAGCGGAAAGAGTGTGAGCGTGGTCGCCTTTAGCGGCGGCCACAGAGTGAAGAGCCCAGGCAAGCCCGCGGAAGCAGCCCAACTAGGTTGGGTGCGGCTTGCGGTGCTCCTAGCATGCCCTGCTCTCGGGTCTTCCTGCCACCGGTCCCTATTACCATCCCCATCATCGTCATCTCCAGCGTTTCACCCGCTACACCCGCCTTACCCAGGGGTATTATATTACGACTGCGACCACCGCCGGCTCATCCTGGGTGTAAGCTCCCCTCACATACCTCTTGCCGACCCCAGGGCTTGGATTGGACCTGGCTGGCTGTTGCTGGTAGTTGCTGCCGTGACGGCCTCAGCCCCAGCCTCTGCCGCCATCTGATGTCAGACGCGGTGTCTGGATCGGCTACATTCCACCACCGTATTCCCACGCCACTAGACGCAGCCTGCCTTCACTTAACAATCAGATTGCTATCAGCAAGAAAGTTTGATTACATCTTAGTCACCCACAAGGACCTACAGAGGCCACATGTCTGAGCAAGGGAAAAAAAAAAGAAAAAAAAATAAGAACTGGTGCCTCAATTAAAAGGTTTTTAATGCAAATACTTATCTTTTTAATGTGCTCACTATTTGTGGCCTAGGTAAGCAAAAAAAAAAATTATTAAAAAAAATTATAATAATTCTTTACGTGAGGTAACTTTCTGATTCAATACTCTTCAAGCATTGTATGAAAATACTCCTTTGAAGCACCCATTTCCTTTTTGGAACTTTCTTCATGACTTAAGAACCATCTTCATTTGCACTCATTTCAGTGAACGAGGCCCCTTCAACGCAGCACAGCGCAGCCAGCTTCAGCCTGTTTCAACGGTGTGTCGCCGCTTGAACAAAGGGAAAAAAGCTAAAGCCAAAAAGTTTGGAAGGCTCAATAAGGCTCAAAAAAAGGGCCAAGCCACCACAGAGGCAATAGGCCATTGAGCAAATACGTAAGGGTAGGGACAAGTCAACACAAGGACAAGAACAAGGTCTTGTGAATAACAGAATACAGAGTTCATTTCGGAAGCCACGAGCCAGGGGAACGGCTGGTACTAGAAAAAACATCAATATTCTATAGTAACCACAAACAGCAACAAGTAAAAGACCTTAAGACGCATAACAGAACAACACGATAACCTCTACCTCACAATGGCGTACATAAAATCAAGATCACGTACAATCTTTATGAAAAGACTCGGAACACTACAAGCAATACGAAAGAGCGACGGTAAAACGGCCCACGAAGGGAATTCTGCAGGGAATACAGAAATAACAAAATTCTTCACAAAAACAAGTACAACAGAATGTGTGAAGACACAAATCGAACAGGAAAAAGCGCAGAACGCAGGAGAAGGAAAAAATGTAGTGGACTCTAGTAAACCAAATCTAAGTCAAAAAGGCCTTGTGGAAGAATTAATCAGTGACACCATCAGTCCAGAACCAGTAAAAACAGAAGTACATCAAGGATGCTCTAATCTATCCCCAGGTCTAGTTGAGCACAAGATACATCAGATGTCTGAAACATATTTCACCTTACAAGACATAAACATCAATGATATTGTCTTTCGCCAGGATTCAAAGGCTCCAAAGGAGTCGCTGAAAATTTATAACAGTACCCCTCAAAAAACACCTGCCTTAGAAGGGTCTCTTTCTCAATCACCAGATTTTTTATCTATAAAGAACTCGGAATCTTATAATGGATATACTCCGGTGGCTAATTCTTTATTCACTTTACAAAGAATTCTGGAAGCAGTTCTCTCCCATTTAGGGAACATATTGCAAAACTCTGATCAGATGCTGGATATGCAAATAGGAATGCTAAAATATTTAGTAGAGAAAAAAGGAAACAACAATTAAAACTACAACTACTACTAACAAAAGGAGAAGAAACAACTGAAGAAAAGCCTTTAAAACCGAAAGTCTCCATATCAATTGATGATCCACCCCCGTCAAAGAAAGAAATGGCGACTCAAACGGGCCGGCTCACACAAAAAGAAAACCAGAAAAAGGCTGAGAATATTCAAATCTTCTCTCTTAGAAAATTATTCAAGGAACCAAACCATGACAAAATCCAACACAAGGCCATTTCCTACTACCCAATATTCAATCAGCACAAACCTAATGGCCTACCTCAACCACACAATACTCCCTTGATAAGTAAGAAAGAAACAAAAACCACCAAACTCTCAGCTTTAGCCTCTCCCGATACAACATCGCCAAAAAAAGGAGAGGAGAGCTAATAAGAACAAGTGGAAAAGGCAAAAGAAAGGAGTAACAAGAAGATTCAAGAAACAGAAGTCTCGGAAGGTAAAGTTTCCGAACCTCCTACCCTCTGAAATCAAATCTCCAGGAAAAGAACAAACCTTAGAAACGGCATCAAATCCGACTGACAAGGGGCAGATCCAATTAATTGCAAATCCAATAGAAAATTTCAAGCATCTAAATCCTCGGGCCCCAAGCTTCACAACAGCACTGAACGGCAAAGAGTCGTCTGATATAACGGCTGCCCAACCGAGGGAGCAGTCCTCGGGGGCCTCGACTCTTCAGGATCAGAAGATTCAATCATGTTTCCTAGAATTTACTGATTTATTTCCCTCGGGCAACGATCCGCTCAACCATGAGAGAATAACGAATCTCATATGAAAGATCCACCTGCTACAGTCAATAACAAGCTCGGAAATAAAACTAGTAGTTTTCCCGTTAAGGTCTAAAACTACTGTGGACATCGTTGAATTTTGGTCACAGGTGATACCGGGAATAATTATAAAAGAAAGTGAGACTCTCCATAAAAACGGATACGACGTGGCAGTGGCAAATAACAACGATAGCCAAATATATGACAAACCCAAGTAAAATAATAAAATGAAAAAGCAGCAACTTTTACAATCAAACAGTGGCATAAATATTCTTCTAGATATGTCTAACGAAAATCTAACTATCCTGATTACGAATGGAGGGAGAAGGATCTGGAACAATAACATACCCAAGAAGGAAAGTACAACTAAAGAAAATCGTTGGTCCTGGATCGCGGAGAACTTAAACTGCAACAAACAGGGGAGGGAAAACAAACTACCTTTTTAACAGCAGTTTGAGCATTTCCTCCTGGAATATAGCAGGGAAACGTCAGGGGAAACTTGCACGGATCATGGAAGATCGTCCGGGGATCATGGCATTACAGGAAACTTGGTCAATAACAACCTTTGACCAAATTGATTATTTTGTATACGACATTCTAGCAGATCCTGTTGATCGGGGTCATGCGAAAGTAGGAATAGCAATACTCCTGAATGAAGATTTCTTCTGGGATCAGGAAATCATCCCGATGCGTTCAACGAACATACAATGCATTAAGGTCAAGTGCTGGAACAACCCGATGGATACCCCAAATGATCTACTCATTTTCAACGTCTATATTCCTACCTGGCTCCAAAATTGATGCACTCCCGATCAAACTATTTGAGGAAATAGAAAAGGTGGTAGAAGGTCTAGGATTCCCCTCAGTTTTCCTAACAGGAGATTTTAATGGGAAAATTTCTAATGAACTTATAGAAAAATGGGAGTATGGCGAACAAGAGGAAGCCTTGTCAATCCCAACACCAATATTTCCCTCAGGGATCAAAGCAGACAAAAGAGGGAAAATTATACTATCCTCACTTCCAGTAATAAACGGAGTTATCTTAAATGGAAGTATAGAAGGAGATATACCGGCAACGGGTACAAGAAAAGGAAACTTCAATACTTCAATATTAGACTATATGATATGCAGCCAAGACCTATTCGGGAAAGTTTCATATTTAAGCATTAAATATACACAGGGAAGCGACCACGCAATATTACATCTTACAACAGGTCTAAGAGTGCAACCTACATCTCCAGGGTATATCATGCATTCGCACAGTACAGTTATGGTGAACCAGGCCCAAGGGCGACTGACATGGACCTCAAGAACATTCAACAAGTTAATTTCTGTAATTATCACCGCACAAGCATTACAGATTAATTATTCCATAGATCCAATAATAAACTTTGAAGTAGTTCTAAACAAAATGGTGCACTCCCTGCAGGATACCTTAAAACATTGAAGTTCACACTTAGGAAAACATAAAAAAAGGTACTCAGATCAAAGAGCAATTGAATTAAATAAACTAATACGGGGGCAATTCCTCCAATTCTCAGAAATAAGACAACGCGAAATCCAAATTCTAAAAAACCGCTGCAGAAGGGAAAAAGAAAAAAATCGAAAAACTATGCAGAACCAAAAATGGGTGGACATTCAGATTGCAGCCAAACAAAAAAATAAACGCGTTTACTGGAGTCTAATTGCTAAAGAAACAGGCACAAAAAATCGTTACTAGCCTCACCAGTTCCCCCTACCGAATGGGATTCATACTTAAGCAACCTATACAAATCAAACCTGAGGAAAGAAAGTGCAATCCAAGTTTCAAGCAAGATTGGAGGAAAAACTCTAGAAAATGGTACTCCATCTCCTCAGCAAATCGAACACTTCATAAAAACGGCAAGATCGTCCGCTGCAATGGGTCCGTATCAGATCCCGATAAAGGTACTGCAAAGCAATCCAAAAGAGTGGAGCACGTTTCTAGCCCCTCTGTTCTCCCATTGCTTTTCTACTGGTGAAATCCCAAAATCTTGGAAGGGGAGTATTGTGATCCCAATTTATAAGAAGGGCTCTCGGTTGCTTCCCTGTAATTACCGTCAGACCGCCCTGTTGGATGCAACAGGGAAGATCTTTGCGGCAAGTATACTCGAACATCTTAAAGATTGGGCTTTTTCAACAGGATTAATTCCGCTAAACCATGTAGGGTTCTGACCAAAACACTCTGTAACCGACAACATAGCAGTGTTGCAAACAATAATAGATAAATACGTTGTTTCAAAATCACAGGTTGTTTACTCGGTCTTTGTCGATTTCACGACAGCGTTCGACAGAGTGGACAGACCAACTCTTTGGAGTAAGCTCGTAAGATTGGGAATCCCGGACAACTTGCTGCACATAATTACATCACTATGGGGCATATTAGCAAGGAGTTGCGATATTTATCGCAAAACGCGCTTAGCGCGTTTTTTGTTAACGCCGCCTATTGCTGGAAATTATCGCTGAGATAACACCCTATTAGTAAGGTTTATCTCCATAGCGATAATATTTCCAGCGATAGCGGCAAAATGTGAGAATATCGCTGGAAAAGCAGCGATATTCTCGCATTATCGCTAAGGTGGATTCAGCATTAGAATCCACCTCCTATACTTTAAACAGGTAAGTCATCCTCACTAGCAGGTGATAAAATATAGTGATAAACGCGCTTAGCGTGAATTATTTTATCGCTTCGCCTGCCTTGCTAATAGGGGGTAGTGGGATTAGCGACTGTTTTCAGTCGCTTTTAGTAGGGAACGCCTTCCTTGCATGTCATTAGCGATAATTATCGCTGACATGCGAGGCGATGGAAAACGCGGCCTCTAACGCCTGAAAGCTGTCGCTAACGCCTAGACAGCTTGCTAATAGGGCGATAAAATTATCGCCGCTTTAGCGGCAAAAAGTGCCGCTAAAGCGGTGATAAAGCCCTTGATAATATGCCCCTATATTCGCTAACTTGGTGTCAAGTTCAAATGGGGAAAGAGAAAGAACTTACTAGCCCAATTGATACACCAAATGGTCTCAGGCAAGGGTGCCTTTTAGCTCCCCTCTTGTTCTCTTTATATCTCAGTGATCTTCCAGAACGTTTTGTACTCGTCATCAATTTACAAGCACTTAACAAATATACAGAAGAAACCTTCCTAGTGCCAAATATAACGAAAACGAAAATCGTTCCGTTTAGAGGAAGGAAACGATACACAAAATACAACTGGACATTGGGGGGAAAATCGCTAGAAGTCGTTAAGGAATATACCTACTTAGGGCGAATTTTTACACAATCTTTACAAAACTCCCCTCATTTGTACCACCTGAGCCGCAAAGCAGATGTTCACGTTGGGGCACTCCAGCGATTATATTCCTCCACCGGGCACAGGCACTTTTCTTCTCTTCTCCAGGTTTTCAGTTCTAAGATCCCACCAATCTTATCGTACGCTCTTGAATATATCCCAATAAGACAATGGCAACAAACACAACTTAAAGAAGGGAAAATCCTCTGGAAACTGATTAAAATGCATCAAACAGTTCCTGTACAAGCTCTACGTCTAGAGCTCTCTTTAGTCAGTTCATATGCCAGAGGAATTACCAACATTATAAGATGGGCATACAACTTAGTGCACGCAGAACTAGGCACTTTAAGATCTTTATTAAAAGTAGAGACTTTCGACCAAGGATCATCGAAGTACGTTTTCAGTCTAAATGTATCCATTGCATTCAAAGTATCGAAGGTTTCAATTGAACTGTTGCAATCCTGGACTCCCGCACATCTGAGGCCCTTCCTAAAACATTTAACACCAAGGATAAGTTATGAATCTGATTTTCAACATTGTACTAAATTGCATCATTATGAACTTTATGCTGAGTCTTTAGAATATAAGAAATTGCAACAGTATATTCATTTTAATTTAAAGCATGGAGTCACGCGTTGCATAATATTACTTCGGCTCGGGATTCTCCCTCTTAAATCTTTTACCTCTAAATGGACTTCTAATGAAAAGGCCAGCAGCTCATGTGAGCTCTGTAACGGAGGAGTGCAAGACTTGGAACATGTATTGTTTGTTTGCCCTAACTCGATACTTGTAGAGGCTAGAAAGTGATTTTTAAAACCAATTGTAATATCACAACTGTTCGAACTTAATTTTGCTTCTTAAGTCACCTCCTAATGAATTTGTGTGTTACAATCTGTTTAAATTTTTTAAAACTTTTTAAAAATTGTATTAGAATGATTACCTAGTAAGTAACCAATTGTTTTAATGACAGAGGTATTTTTATTCTTTTGTATAAATATTTGTTGTTCTCAGTAGAGAACTAAATCAAATAAATAAACTTGAAACTTGAAATATGTTCAAAAGGTCAATTTCTACACATAAGAACTTAATGTGGTGAATTGTTATGTCTGCATATATCTGCCAACATCTTTTGGTGAGCAAGACAGAGAAACATAGACATTTTAAAGTGTATGAGTATGCCTGAATATGCCATTATCATTGTTTATCAAAAGGACGGGAATGTGGAAGCTAAGTTTAGATAACAATGGTGGCATCCATTTTGTACAATTTGACATTGTGATAATTCAATGATGATGGGAATTATATACAATATATTAATTGCTTGATCTCATGTGACAGTTTTATATAATAGTTTACACTTTGCTTTTAGTAAGTTGCCTGTAACGCGACACATTGCAAGGCTTGCACAAAGAGTACATTTCCATGTTACTGCATTCTACCTTCTTGCAACAGGCCCTGTAGGCCTCAAAAGTATTCAGTCACATCAGTTAATGTAGGCCATTGTGATTGCATTTGGGCATAAATGTAATAGTTAACTGTCTGGCTTTAGATACTAACTGTCTGGCTTTAGATACAGGGACTCGTCACATACACATCGGGTGGTTTCCAACTTATTCTTGTGTAATGATGTACTGTAAGTTTCCGAGCACAAAATGTTTCTTCACCACCAGCCGGGACATGAGGGCCTAGACATGACCTGTTACGCAGACAAATTATAATGAAATCTTGTGGTTTGTGACTATAAATGCTTGTGTTTTACTTCTGCTTATTCGAGGACTCAGCACCCAACTGAGGCTCCCGAGCACGTTAAATACATTTTCTTTATCTCACTCAGGTGGTTGTGACGGAGTTTGATTTTGGGTCTTAGAGATTTTTTCCCGTTTCTACATCTCCTTGGCATTGTTTGGTGTTTTATGATAGTTTTACAATAGTGCATTAGTAGTGTGATTTTCTGTGTTTGCTAATATGTACAAGTCTTGTCTTCCTCTTGATATTGTGATGCTCCTGTTGAAGCACGGTCCTGAAAGGAGCATCTTTGTGTTAATGATTTTGTTCACAATGTCCAACAGTTTTGTTGTGGACTGTTAGACCTGACATCCTTGGTGTGGTCTTCCCCCAAACCTTTTGCCTTCACCCCTCCTGTTTCCTGGATTTTTTTTTAAAGTGCCATTGTGATCTGGCAAAAAAAAAACTTTACCAGACCTAAAACTTTCTTTTTAATCCATATAGGTCACTTCTAAGGTAGGCCCTAAAGGCCCATAGGCCAGGATGTATTGTAGTTAAATAGTTGGTCATGTGGGATTAGGTTTTACATGTTCTGGAAGTGAAATATTCCTAAATTAATTTTTCACTATTGTATGGTCTACCTCTCCAATTGGAAATCAATGAGTTACCTTATTATATTTATTAAGTGCTAACCTTTGATTGGGAGCAGATAGAAATTTTATGTTTGGATTCAAATGAAATCCTCTTTAACGGTAATGTTGAATTTTTTAGTCCCAATTCTGAAATGCTACTTTTAGAAAGTTTGCATTTTCTTTCCTTAACCATTTTGCCTCTGCCAGTGCCCTGGATCCTAAGACTGTGAATAGTCCAGGTGTTCTGCTTTATGTATTCCTCCCAGACAGTGAGAGAATAGGGTACTAGTGGTGGGTAGGATGGGCCATCCTGCCAGGATGGCAGAGCTGTTCCCTGCCACACTTGCACCTCAAAGTGCTCTGCCTCACACTCACACAGAAAGGAATCTGACCAAAGGTCTGCCCTATCTTTTGTCACCCCAGATTTCTCAGACCCTTGACAGGGAGAGAGAAGGACTTTCCAGGAAGAGGAGTGGGGGTAGTATAGGGAATCCACCAACTACAAAGGCTGGCAAAAGGTATAATTATTAGGCCTCCAGAGCCACTCCTCAGTACACTCCTTGTCTTGTGGAAGAATTCAGAAGGACTGCCCAGATCCGCAGAGCACTACCATGCTACTACCAAAGAACTGCCCTGCTGCTTGAAGGCCTACCTTGATGCTTTAAGTATAACTGAACCATCTCCTTTGACCCAAGACCTCCAGAAGTGACACCAAGTGCTAGTTTGCTGGTCTCCTGTGTGAGCTACAGGGACATAACAAGCTCCTGAGGCCTCTTCTGCAGTGAGTCATAACCCCCTAAGTGGTGCCCTACCAGGTCCTGGACACTTGTAAGTAGTGCTATAGGTGCTGCTCTTGCCTACCCTAAAACTTGGGCCCTAGAAAACTTTCACCAAAAACTTCCCTGAGAATCAACATAAGAGCAGGACCTACCTGCCAGATGATTTACCCAAGCTCCATAAGTGGACTGCCTGAATTTGTGGTAGCTCCCGCTACATTCGTCTCCACAGCAGCAAACCTTGTTCAGCAGGACATCTCAGCAAAGGTATCTGGTCTTGTGGAGCTCTAGTCGACTACAGCCTGCAGCTTCATCCCACTGGATGTTTTCGACTTCTTCAGTACATTTTACTCTATTTTTCTAAATTGTTTTGGGGTTTTTCCTGTGTTATGTTTTCACTTTGTTACCATTGGTATGCTGCAAAAAATACTTTACACTTTGCCTCTAAGTTAAACCTGACTGCTTTTGTGCAAAGCTACCAGAGGGTTAGGCATAGGTTAACTTATTGACTTTTTGTGGTTCACCCCAACAAGGATTGTGGCTTCCACCCTTTCAAACAATGACCCTATTTCCTAACTGGACAATATCCAATCAATGGTGACCACTCTTTAAAGGAAATTATAATAATAATAAAAAGAAGCAGGAATTGACCAACTTGTTCCTGTTCAATTATCATAATTTCGGGCCTTATTACAAGTATGATGGTCTTGGGACCGCTGTACTCGCCGTGGTGGTACAACCAGCGGCATCTCTTTGGGTCCTCCCGCTCTATTAGGAGTGCGGCGGTCGGACTGCAACAACATCGCCACCTCCGCCAGGATCACAGTTGTGGATTGGATGCCGAATTCGTGGCGGTGCTGATGTTGGTACTGCCGAGCGAATTACGATGTGCCTTTCTACCAAGAATTTCATGGTGGTGAGCCCGCCAAGAAATGCTTGGCAGAAAGGTAGGGAAAGGACCCCCAACATTGCCCCCGACAAATCTGTCCATGGAGGTGGGAGCGGTCCCATGGCGGTGGCATGACTGCTGGCTGTAATCCTCAGCCCCAGCATGACGCCGCTGCACCGCCCGCCCACCCTGGATTCTACTCGGAATCTAATAGCCGGGTGCACCACAGGCTTGGCGGTCCTCCTGTGGGTGCAGCTGTGGAGGTCCTACATGAGGATCGCCAAACTCATAATCAAGCCTTTAATCTGGACTCCTGTACCTGAGTTATTGTGAAAACAACATACCTTGTTTTTGCTACATGTAAATGAAATATAGGACCATATCATATGGGAAACATCCATTACAACGCGGGCATTGCATCGCAATGCCTTTACATCGCGGTCATTACAACGTAAGTCGTTACAACGACTTGCGCTGGATGGCGCTCTAACCTAAGGAATAGTATGATTTACTATTCCAACACCTTCCCCACTGTACGTAGACTGGAGTTGGAATAGTAAATGATACTATTCCTAAGTCCAGCGCCCTCCAGCGCAAGTCGTTGTAACGACTTAGCGTTGTAACGAACGCGATGTAAAATACCGCGTTGTAAATGTGTGCATAGTAACGTCATACATTCTATCATATAAAGTTAACACTATAAGTGCCTATTTAAAACGGGCTTCTACCACAGTTTTGGACTGACTCGTGTTTTAACTAGATAAAGATGTTGTGCAACGCTAACTTACCATCTAAGAGAGTGGTAAATGATTCATTGTCACAGGAACTTTAAAGGTATGTGCTACATTTGTCATGAATAGGGCAACTTTTGTTGATATCTCTTTAAGTAAACAGCAGAGCCTAACACAATATTCATAAAGTAAAATAACAACACAACTAAAACATAGTCGGGCATATAGCAAAAATACAACAGTCAAATGTCTAAACAACTACGGTGCAACACAACACAATAACATTGCAATAAAGGTACCAAAAACAATGCTACACATCACCCCCAAAAGCAAATGCTGAAAAGCAAATATGCACAGTCATTCCACTCATAAATGTACTATCTCCAATAATCTGCTGTCTGTGTACAGTAGTGAAAGGTGTTTACACCAAGCACTGCTTTAACTAGACAAAATGTTTTATGATTCTCGTCCATAGCATGGGAGAGCAAGATAAAGAAGGAAAGCCCAGACTAGACTAGACTCAATCATTTGGTTCATCAGCGCATTTCAGAATTATGCACACACTGCATATCTCAGCTCTTAATGTGGAAGTGGATGTGATTCATCATCAAGAGAAATGCAATTTTAATGTGTCTGCACTCACAAATTATGGATCCCCTGAAAAGCAAGAGAAGATGTGTAATTGAGGACAGATTCAAGATTAATTTTCAACACGATGATGCATTCCTTATTCTGAACACTGTAACAGAGTTCCTTGTAACAATGCCACCTGTTGCACATTGTAAGTGGTTTGAATAAATGTTTTTTGACAAGGAAGCCAGATACTAGAAGAGCCGTTCGTGATCAGTGTACCTTGCGTTTTCCCATAGAAGATTACAAATGTTCCCTTTCATCTCTAATAATTGCTACACCAATGAAAAAACGCATCTCCTTTCCAGTCTCAGAGCAGGCTATGAGCATTTGCTCCTACGAACAACAGCTTTAAGTTTTAACGTGATGTCTTTGAGCTGACGAAAGTGGTGTCCATAGCGATTCATTTGAAATACTCATGATCATCATAAAAGATAATCTTTTTTCCGTATTACACAAGATTGTTAAAATAAACTCTTGATGTGGCTTTTTTGGTTGCCACGTTATAAACTACGGGGCAGATTTACAAGAAAGTGACGCATCTGTAGAGATGCGTCACTTTCCCTGCGCCACCCTGAGAAACCCTTGCGCCACCATGGATGCGCCGTATTTACAATACGGCGCACCATGGCGCAAGGATTGACAGATGCGTCAAAAATTCTGACGCATTTGTTGGGGCAAAAGTCACGCATTGCTGGAGTTGTGTCGCAAGCACAACGCAACTCCAGCAATGCATTTTGAGGCCTATTCCCATTACATTGCGTCACTCCTTACCCCTGCTCCAAGCAGGCGTAAGGTTTTGAAGCAGTGGCATCCTAGAAGTGACGCAGTGAAATCTTGTAGATTTCACTGCGTCACTTTTACGAGGCTTTCCTGCGTGGGAATGCCCACCCTGCATACATTATACCTGACGCAGTTATAATGTTACGCAGAGCTTTACAACGTGATGCATCTCCCTAGATGCTTTCCTGCGTGGGAATGCCTACCCTGCAAACATTATACCTGACACAGGTATAATGTGATGCAGAGCTTTACAACGTGATGCATCTCCTTAGATGCGTCACGTTGTAAATTGGCCGCATTTTTTACGCTGCTGCTGTGCCACAAAAGTGACGCAACGGTGGCGCAAAAGTGTTGCAAGGGGCTTGTAAAACTGCCCCTACGTGAACAGTTACTCACATTGAAATCGTCCATAAAGTTCCTATTAAAATGCAAAAAATCACTTATTAAGTCAGACACTCTTATTTATCTCCTTGATTCTATTTATTGTTTCTTTTAAACAAATGTCTTTGTAATTATTAGCTATAACAATGATAACAAGTATTGTCAAACTCAATAGGTCTGGACAATAAAAGAAAAAGCAAACCACATCTGGTTTGAGAGAGGAAATGTTAAGATGTGCTACAGCAGCGATAGGATTTAAAATAAGAGAGGGAGAGGGAATTAGGGGATGAGAGAAGGAAGGCAAATGAGGTGGATGGAAGGAGTGGTGGTAGGAATATGTGAGGAGTAAGTGATGTGGAGCAGCATAAATGTCGTTCTCCATAATCATAATTATTCATATGGTTAATCTGTGTGTTAAAATATTAATTTGTATGTTACCAGGTGTCAGTATAGCCATAAAAAGGAGGCACATTCAATATAGTCATAGTATAATCATTAGCTTAAGCTGTATGTATGTTAATAAAATGCCTTTCTAACACGGACCTAACTACAGCTAGGCCTCAGCTATCCAAAAGTGTTTAAATTGTAACCCTAATGTTAATTCTAAAATGCTTTCATGTTTCTTTCTGTTCAATTCGTTGCCTTACAATCTACTCTTTTTTAGGGGAATAACTCATGGTTTGCTTTAGAAATATTAACTTAGATAATACTTAATACTTGTGATTTACACTGTTAGGATGGGAAAGAGCCTTCCATACCAGGAAGACTATATTGTTGCTGTCTTCAGGGCAGTGCAGCTCCATGAGCCTTTTTTGGTGATGGAAATGTAGGGAGTCTACCTTTTCCCAGAAGCCGACAAAACCTTGATTGGCTCCAAGGATGGAGAGTTGCAGGAAGATGCTTCAAAGATAATTGAATGTGTGTCTTCTAATTGCCTGTTGAGAATAGATAAACAGATTCTAACCTGAAGTTGCTAAGGGAAGGACTGTCTTAACTCTGCTGATACGGCCTATCTTTGGTTCTTGAGCTTGTCTTTTGAACATGTCTGCTTTTCGCCATGAACTTTAATTTGGTTTATTTAAAACTGATACCTACCCTTAGATTCTTCCTCACCATTCTTGATGATTGTTTTGGATAGGGCAGTTCCTTTATGGAACCGATATTGACTTTGTTCTGCATTCTTTACATTGTGATGATTTACACTGCTATCTGCATTATATTTAGCTTCAGATTGAATAATTAGTCTGATATACATGCTCACTTGATAAATTGATTTACTAGATGACTGACATCTGTAACTTTGATTAATCTGCTAATAAACATCATGGTTCGGCCACCATCCTCTTTAGTTTGTTGTACTTGTGAAGCCCAGTGGTTTCATTGTAAAGTAACTTGTTGCACTAATGTTAGCTCCTCCAAAACACTTCCAGTTGATAATGAAAGGTCCATATGACCAGTTTGCAGCTTGTTTCATTACTACACCGGAGTCTACAAGTATAGAAGAGTACGCCAAATCAACTGGTAGCGGCTAGGAGTTTTTTGTCACTGAAGAGTATGGAGCTAGGAATGTAGAAGATCTGAAACTTTCCCAAGCCCACCCCACATATCTGAAGTCTATGTACCAGTTTGGAGTATTGGAGGTGTTGCGGTGGTTCTGAAAGCAGTTGCAGTGTCTGAGGAGTCAGTGTCTTGTGGTGTGGTGTCCACTTTGAGTCTGAAAAAGCTGCAAAATTGAACAGAAGAATGTATGTGCTTCTTCATGTATATTGCTTGATTGTGTAAATGCACATGTGCTTGTTGCTGAGAAGTTGAAGTTGTTATTAGACTCGCAACAGTCCAAGATCCCAGGATAGAGAAGTATATTGTGGGTTAACTTGCCCGTGAAGGTTTTGTGGTGTTGATCTGTGAGGTACTATTCCCTGCACAATTAAGATAGGGAACTATTAAACTACTGTCGTGATAGTGTATTTAAAGTGATTGGTGTTCATAAATTGCTTTGTGCGGAGGAAAAACTACATTAGTCAGGGTGATTTCCACTAGTCGAGTTTTGCTTGTGCATGTGATAACGTCTTAAAAGCGCTATTCCCATCTATGGCCTTGAGTGAGTAGTACTTTGATTTTCTTTAGTGGAATAGATTAAAGTTATTAGTTTTTTGCTTTCGTTTGTAGAGCATTGCTAGGTCATCAGGTGCGGTGCTAGTATTGGTCAGTTGGCGTGTGTGCCATTCTCGCTTTGATCATTACATCATCAGGCACCATGCTGTGAAAGGCCAGTATTGAAAGTGCCATGCTGGGATTAACATTGAGATTTTGTGTATTATATTGTGATTTGCTAAGAGCTCTTGCTTGTTAAATTGAATTCTTGGTTCTTTGAGATGCCAAACTTGAAGTAAAAATGAGATGTTAAAGGATGTTGAGAGATTTCTTTAGAGGCGATGTGCAGGTGTCTGTTCGTGAAGGCGAGGAAGCTCCTTTTGAGGGTACACCCAGTCATTGCATGGCAGTAAATGTCAAGCTTCACACATGGGTTTGGCTTAAACAATGGAACAAGATCTCTGAGAAAGACAGGGCCTTTCAACTCCCTCGGTATTGAACCTTAATTTGAATATAATAGACAATTTGAGGCAAGCATTTTATGACATGAAGCCCCCACCTAGACCCACACAGTGTGAGGCTTTCAATGAATGGGAACATGTTGCACATGTGAAAGACAAACAGAAACATCAAACCTGAGCTAAAAGAACAGTTCGAAGTTGGATGGATGTTAAATGGGATGCTGAGCAACAGGTGTGGAGGAGAACTATGATTGAGGGAGTTAGGGTTTATCCTGTGTTAATGGATAACAAAATGGAAAAGAAGACATCGGGAGAGACAAGGATGCACAGTATGAAGCAAGCATAGGCAAACATAGATACCGATTCTAGTGATGATTTCTTGGAGGAGTTGCTGTATTTCTGACCACCTCTGTAATTTCACCACCCAGGGGGTAATCCGCCAGATAACCAAATTAATGCAACTGTACCTTCTAATCCATTTCAATTCGAAACAGGGAGGATACCTCCCACAGCCCCAGTTGTGATATTCCCAGTTGTGACAGCCTCTATTGTGACAACCTGAATTGTGCCAGTCCCAGTGGTGACAGCCCCAGTTGTGACCACCTAATTTGTGACAGTGCCAGATATGACAATTCTAGTCATGTCAGCAGGAATCCCAGTGATCACTGCTATTCCCCAACCCCAAATACACAAGTAGGTGCATAAGTTCCCATCATACTTGGAGGTGCCACTTCACCTGATCCATTTGCATCATTTGTAATGCCTACTACTCAGGGAATTACAGGATTTGTAGAATTTGGTGAACAATTCAAGTCAGGAGCGACATCAATGGAAAGTGACACCACTGAGGAGTTTGCTCCTAATCTGGCAGTTCAAGCAACCACAAGACCCATATATGATGTTAGGCTAAATGTAAAATTAGATGAGTTTATCATGGGAGATTTGATGTGGGATATGTGGGCATATAAAAGGAAGCGAAAACTGTATTCCTATGTAAAGAAGTTACCTGACATGCTATTACTCCCTATGAGCTGCTAGAAAAGGTTGCTGGGTAATTTGGTGTTCACTTATCTAAAAGTCAGACTTTCCAAATGAATTTCAGGCTGCTTATAAAGGAAGACACTTTGGCTAACATGAGGACCCCCTTGGATTGAAGGTACATTTAAGGGAGGTAGTAGTCAGTATACAGAAATGGAGTAACTTGGAGAAAATCAAGGACAAGTGGATTCAGAGAGATAAGAAAAGAAGAGAAAGGGAGTATTCGGGCAGGACACTGAAGATAGCTAATAGGAGTGACTCTGAGGTCGGTATGTTTCCCCTAAAGGAGGTGTATGGAGGAGGAAAATTACATATACCTTGAAGTCTTATTGATCTTGCTATGTTTACAGATCAATTTGAAAAGTTAAGAGAGAGTCTTGATTTGTACTACACACAAGTTGGGTATTTTGTGAAGATGTCAAAGGTGCTGCAGGAACATTTGCATACATTTTTTAATATTGTGGTTTCCAGTGATTGAAGGGAGAATGTAAAGTGGCGGCACAGTGGCCAAATGCATAGCCGCTAAGGGTAGCTCTGATTAATTTTTAGCCCCTGAGGTCATGCAGAAGTATCAACACATAATACATTTCTTGAAAAGTAGGTCCCATTGAAAGAGGCTGATTGGTAGAAGATAACACGAACTACACAGGAAGCGATGAGGTCAGTGCGTGCCTATTATGCATGTCTCATGAAGGTATTCAGAAAACATAGGGCTGTTAAAAACCACGAGAGAGTACATTTTAGTATTTTTGTGTCCCAGTTTGTACTTGGGCTGCGTCCAGAAAAGTTTCCAAATTTATCAAAATGTAATCTGCTGGCAGGTAAACCTCCAGATGAATTACATTATTACGTGTAGTATTGCAGTGATGAATTGGAAATGAAACAGAAAAAGTTTAAAGAAAAACTTAATGTTGGCCCAGGCGAAGTTAGCACAGAAAAATTTCAGAATGGCCAAATTGTGCATAATGGAAAAAGTGTTCTTCAAGGTAAAGGCTGCTGTGTTATGATTGACCCGAGTACTGGAATAGATGTGCCGACTATTAAAAAGTCTAATCCTTGTCATTAATGAACTAAGTTGGGCCATTGGAAGAGGGAGTGCAGGCTCAACAATAACAGAATGTCAGGCGATGGTCAACTGCAGAATATAAATTCAATGCCAATACCGAAAATGCAGACACCTCAAAATGCCTCAACCCCCAATGGCTCTGCAGAATCTCGGAAGTCTAAAGTTCAGTACGAACGAAGCTCCAAGAGCTAACTCGAATCCCTTTGACGATCATGCCAGTTTCCAACAGTTCCAATTTGTTGACATTTCCAGAGACTGTGGGTCTGACCAATCACAATGATGGTGCCTGGGAGTGGAGCAACAGTGCATACTTTGGTGCAGTCTTGGAGGTAAACCGTAGTGACCCATTTGTAGAAGGTAAGTTGAACGGCTGCCAGGTCTAATTTTTGCTTGACACCGACGTTACCCGTTCCAATGTTAGGACAGTTAAAATCGCCATCCTGCCCCTCTCAAGAAAGCAAATCCAAGTAAGTTGTGGATGTTAATAATAAACAAATCATAAATCCTGTGACAGAAAAGGTTCATGTAAATTATAGAATACTTTGAAGAGGATCATCAGTTTATAGTGTGTGATTCAGTTAACCTGTTGAGCTGGGCTTTATACTGCATGTTAAACTGCATGATATACAGTATGAATGAGGAAGTTGAATTTCAGAATCATGATGAAGATGTGGATTTCAAACTGGTCAAAGAGGGAATGGCTGTAGTGTTGTTTCCCATTATGACTGTAGATGATTTGCTGTCTGATCTGAAAGATTCTCCGAGACCTTAAGACCGGAACTTCTCAGGCAAGGACATTGGTCTTGTAAATTGTGTAGAGCCAGTGTGAATGACATTTAAACTGAACGCAGAGTATCCCCGAATGCCCCAGTCCAATCACTTCAGAAAATGCGTCGGGAATTGCCCCTGTAATTGAATCCATGATACAGCAAGGAATTCTGAAAAAGATTTTGGGGAGTCCATGTAACTTCCTGATAATGTGACTGCAAAAGGCAAGTGGAAAGTATTGAATCATCCAGGGCCTGCAATAAATTAATGTTATTTTTGTCTCATGGTATAGAATCCTGCCATAATATCGTTTGAGATAACCCGTGAAGCAGAGTTTTCTCAGGGCGGTCGATCTGTGTCAGGCATTTTCTTTCCATACCACTGTATGAAGAGAGTCAGTTTCTCATTGCGTTCCTGTTTCAAAATAGAATTTTGGCATGGAACTGAGTTTCTCAAGGGTGTACAGAGAGTCTCTCAATATTCAACTAAATGTTGAAAAAGAATTTGGAAACCCTAAAGCTATCATGCAATTCAGTCTTTGTTTAGTACATTGATGACCTGTTTGTGGCATCAATATAACAAGAAGCATACAAACAAGACACCATTGCCCTACTGAATCATTTGGCTGAAAATGGACACAAAGTGTACCTGATCAAATTGCAATAATGCAATAATGCCAGAAGGAAGTTCTGTATCTAGGACATAATTTTGAGAAAAGAGCCAGGAAAGTGTTGCAGGACAGGATATCCGTTATTCTGAAAATGAATCATCCCACTACGCAGAGAGAAGTTAGAATGTTTCTGTGAATGGTGGGCTAATGTAATCAGTGAATATACAACTTTTCTCTAGTGGACAAGCCTTTACAGAGGCTGACACACACGGATGTGTCTGATCTGCTAGCTTGCGACAAGGAAGACATGAACTGCTTCCTCAAGCTGAAAGAAAGTCTTTTTTACCCCAGTAATTCCAGATTATAGTAAAGAGTTAATTTTATATTGCAGTGAAAGAAAAGGGTACACTCTAACAGTACTTATGCACATGCAGGGTGTCTCCAAAAAACTGATCATCTGTTTTTCAGCCACTCTTGAACCAATAGCCACAGGGTTGTCTAAATGTGGTGGCAGCAGTAGGTGTCAGTATACAGCAGAGTGAGGGCATAGTTATGCGTTGCCACGTAACAGTGATGGTTTCACACTCAGAGGAAGTGCTCCTTATGCACACAAAGACACAGCACCTAACTAGTGGTTGCCTTAGCAGATATGAGCAAATTATACTGGCCGCAGACAATATTACAGTAAAATGGTGTTCTTGCCTAAATCCTGCTACATTATTGACAGTACTTGAAACTGAAATAAATGGAAGGGATGCGGAGCATTACTGCTTCAATGTGTCTGAATTGGGCACCAAACCAAGGCCTGTTATAAAAGATAAACTCCTCGCAGAGCCTGATTATATATTGTTTGATGATGGCTCTTGCTTGAGTGATGATGGGGGAACTTTTGAGAGCTGCTTATGCTTCACAGTAGAGGGTGTAGTTTTAGCCTGCTGGTTAAGTGATGCAAATGAAGTGGCTGAATTGGTCACTCTTACTAGAGCATGCTGTATTTCAGACCAATTGAAGCTGCCATTTACACAAATAGTCAGTATGTCTTTGGGCAGTTGTGGTCACATAGGGTATTTATAATGTCTCCTGATTCTCCCATCATGAATGGGAGATAGTTTAGAATACTGCTTGAGGCCTTGCAATTGCCTCTTAGCAGATCTGAAGTGCACAGCTCACAGGATTACTGCCAGAATTTGGTATGCTGATAAATTTGCCCAATATTGCGCTCATGGGTCCTGTGCCTTCAGTGGTGAATATTCAAATGAATCAGAAAGTAAGACCAACCTGAATCTATTTTTAACTGTTGCTGAAATGTGGGAGGAGGTCTAGAGACTGCAGGAAAAAGCACCAGAGAGTGAGCAACAGGGATGGGTCCGAGCAGGCAGTGTGAAGAATGAGGATGATATTTGGATTTCTGCAGATTCAAGACCTGTTTTGCCAGACAGTTTATTGTCACCTATGTTCGGACATTTTCATGGCTCCACACATGCAGAGAAGGATGCCATGGTGCGGTTGTTCATGCTGAATTTGTTTAACCCGAATTTCAGGGTGATGACTGAGAATCTTTCCCACTGGTGCATACCATGCCAACTATTGAATGTAGGGAGGAGAACACGTCTGACACTGAGTCATATAGGGAGATCAGGAGTTTCTTCAATCGCATGCTGCTAGACTTTATTGAAATGTCCATGTTCAATGGGCTGCAATATGTTTTAGTGGCGGTGAGAATCTTTTTTTGATGGGTGGAAGCATACCCAACTAGGAGGAATGACAGTCTCACTGTAGCCAAGCTACTGCTGTGTAGATTGATTTCCCGTTTCGGGTACCCGGTTTCTCTTGAGTCAGACCGTGTAACTCATTTCAATAATGAGCTCATGAAAATGTTGAGTGTAACCTTACAAGGGGAGTAGAGGCTCCATTGTAGTTACCAGCCTTAAGCATCTGGATTAGTCAAGCAGGTTAATGGCACACTGAAATGTCATCTTTTCAAAATGTGTGCGTCTCCATCTCTTAAGTGACCGGATGCTGTGCATATGTTGTTGATCAGTCTCGGACATACCCCTGATCAGAGGACAGGATTGTTATTGCATGAAATCCACATGGGGAGAGCCATGAAGTGCCTGCTGTGACTTCTAATGCTCTTGTGATTATTTCAGATGATTTTATTCTCGACTACTGCAAGGGACTGGCTGATGTGGTACATTCTGTCTCTCATCAGGTCGAAGCAGCAACTGCCCTTCCAAGTCTGGAGCAGTACCATGACCTCAGTCCCAGGGACTGGGTTTAGGTGAAGAAGCACATCAGAAGGTCAAGCCTGGAACCCTGTTGGCATTGCCCCTTTCAGGTCATCCTTATCACCAACACAACTGTAAAATGTGGTGGACTGCCAAGCTGGGTGCATGCCTCCCACACTAAGCGAGTAAGACATACTAGTAAGGAAGTGGTGGCAACAACCTTTGATTTGCAGAATTGAGCTTTTGATTACCGTCAACAAGCAGAGGGGGGAGAGGGATTGACCCAAGAGTCTCAAAGCTGACAAGTGCTTCAAAATTCATAAGCAATCCAGAATCAAGCTGAGGCAAATACTAAGTCTGTGGAAGTAAATCTACTGTAACCACAGCGAACCAACGTAGTGAACTTTTTAATGACATTTCTACTCCAGGAGAAGGATGGAGCAATGTGACCAGTGGTGACAGCAGAAGAGAAGGGTGGCCAAAGAGTCATGAGTAATTGAGACTGAATGTATCTGAGAATGCATCCCACAGACTGTTTGTAGGAAAGTGCCCCTTTTTGTATGGTCACCCCCTCTTGTTGCTCCAAATGCTGATGGTTAGAACTCTGATAGTGCACTGGAGTCTGCTTCTCAGACCCCAGTGCCTGTGCTCTCTCCTAAAATAGTTATGTTCACTTGGTGATCCCAAATTTTCAAATGCTTTCCCCCTTAAAAGTCCCTAGTATATGGTACCAGGGATACCCAGGGCATTGGTGGTAAAGGGGTCTCCAGGGCTGCAACACAAGTTTGTGCCACCATGGGTGACTCATGTAACCGATAATCCGCGGGTCTAACAGGCTTAGAAAAGCACTGGCAATTTAGAACACAAGCAAAGGACTCTCAATCATGCCTAGTGAGAATCCTTAGATAAGGACGGAATCCCATCACCCACCAAGGTGGCATGCTTCATCATCTGGGATTTCTCCTCTTGGCTATAACACCTAGTGTAGCCAAGGGCTACAACCCCCTCACTGTGAGGGAGGAGCTCAGGGATGTTTTCAGATGCTACTCTTGTATAGGATCTGCTAAAATCCAACAAATGTAAAGTACTATAATACTGGAGTGATGGGCGCAGTGCAAAAAAGTGTGAAGTGTGTGATAAAACTAACTACCAAGAGAAAAAGAGGAAGTTTAATAGTTAACTCTTGGGGTCAGGATTAAAAACAGTGCATGTGCAGTTTGAAAATAATAACTGCATCTGTCCAAAAACAGGTCTACATGTTTCGGCCAATGTGACCTCAAAGGTATCGTGGCCTTCCTCAGGACTTTGATGTTAAATGCTACTGCGTAACAAAGTGATCAAATAACAAAGTTAATCTATAAGAAAGTGTAGTTCAGGACAAATACAACCTACATCACCAGTAGTACTTTGGGTAGATTATGATGCACTGGTGACACCCGTGAATTACGAATAAGAAGCCTCACCTCACCTGGCAACAGCTCAGGACGGGAGGCACCGCTCTATCCGTTGGTACCCCGGGCTGGCGAAAGCTGCCAGGTGAGGTGAGGCTTCATACTCGTAATTTACGGGTGTCACCAGTACATCATATTCTACCCAAAGTACTGCTGGTGATGTAGGTTGTATTTGTTCCGAACGACACTTTCTTATAGATTAACTTTGTTATTTGATCACTTTGTTACGCAGTAGCATTTAACATCAAGGTCCTGAGGAAGGCCACAACACCTTTGAGGTCACATTGGTCGAAACATGTACACCTGTTTTTGGACAGATGCAGTTATTATTTTCAAACTGCACATGAACTGTTTTAATCCTGACCCCAAGAGTTAACTATTAAACTTCCTCTTTTTCTCTTGGTAGTTAGTTTTATCACACACTTCACACTTTTTTGCACTGCGCCCATCACTCCAGTATTATAGTACTTTACTTCTGTTGGATTTTAGCAGATCCTATACAAGAGCAGCATCTGAAAACATCCCGGAGCTCCTCCCTCACAGTGAGGGTGTTGTAGCCCTTGGTTACACTAGATGTTGTAGCCAAGAGGAGAAATCCCAGATGATGAAGCATGCCACCTTGGTGGGTGATGGGATTCCGTCCTTATCTAAGTCCTTTGCTTGTGTTCTAAATTGCCAGTGCTTTTCTAAGCCTGTTAGACCCACGGATTATCAGGTGTTTTTCAATAGTTGTATTGGGGAAATTATCCACGCTGGTCTTAAAACTTCCCTTGGACCCTCCACTCCTGGTTTTGCATTCTTTGACTCATGCAACCTACTGACAGCAGGCCTTCCATTGCAGACTGCAGGAGCAGTGCAAACTGGATGAACTCGACTGGCCTCACCATTTGTGGCTCATTCACCTACAATGCCTTTAATGTATGTAAGGCACTCCTAAGGAAGGCCTCCTCAGCCCAGGATGCAGAGTGCATTATATTTAAGGTGTGGACATGTAAGTGCAAGCCTATATGTCCCTATAGTGGCGTTCCCCATTGGAAACCACTATACGTGTGGGCTGTCCATAGGATAACATGGGCTGCCCCCGAGCACCCTCAAGATTGGAGGCTCCAGTATGGTACCACTAAAAAAAGTCATGTTTGATATCAAAAAACGTGCCGTCTACCCCTGACATGATTCTTGTGCCATGGGTTACATGGCATGCACCCAGAGGGCATCTTAGAGGTTACCCCCTGGTTGCCCCAAGCTTTACTGTGTTTTGGCTAACCAGCCCATGCTTTCCTGTGCCTGCTGCAGTCAAGACAAGATTCTAACCTCCAGCCAGGCAGTGTGATCACTCCCAGGAGTTAGAGATAAAGGTTCGGCAGAAAGGAGGTCACACCTCCCTTCTCCTAAGATGGCTAGTGAATTGGCACGTCAGAATGGTGAGCTTCAAAGGCCACACTACCTCTAATATAAATCTGGGCTGTCCTCATGAGGAGGCTGTCTCCTCAAAGGAGGAAACAGCCCCCTGCTTTCCCCAGGCTCTCTTGCACCCGGGCAAAGCAGGAAATTAGCTATGCAGCAGGCATACACCACCAGGAAAGCTGACCACACCTCTAGGGTGGGCAGCCTGGTCTGCACACCTAAAATTGAATTCTGCCATCTTTAGTACGGCAGAAATAGTGGATTCTGGGTATAAAAGGTGACCTACAGCACCAGATCTGGTCACATCAGGGGTGGACTAGCTACAGAGACTAGCTGCCCATTGGTTACTAGCTCACGCACCTTTTAACTCCCCTACATTAGGATTTAAGGGACCCCCAGACACCAAAACCTCAGATCTGAGCATCTTACTTCAAGGAAGGGCTAAGAGAAGACCCATTTTGCTGACAAAAGGACTTTGTGTACCAGCACAAATCAAAAGAGGGATGCTTTGTCCCTGAGGCAATATACTTGAAACTGAGTGATCAACCCTCCTCCTTGACCAAAACTCAACACTCTCAAAGAGAGGGACCCTTGTGGAAGCCAGAAGCACCCTCAGTCTCCCCTGCACTAGTGGCATTAGTCCCCTGCAAACTGCAGGTAAAAACGCTCACTGGATCTAAAGAATAGCTCGCCATTGGGCCCTCAGGGGAATCACCCAAATCCCGGTGGTCCAGTGGATTGTGGGAGTTGTGATCTTGCCTGCACTGAAGTCTCGGGCTGCTACATTACTCCCCCGGACCCTGTGAAGTTCCCAAAGCTTTTTGTTGTGCTCACCGCTGCCAAGGCTTATTGGTCACCAGTCCGGTAACCAACCTCACTCTTGACGCTGCAACTACAGAGAACACTATGCAACCATCATCCCATGTCAGCAGCTGTGTACCTGTCGTGTTTTTGCATTTTGTTTCTTGCAGCACCGTGCATGCGGTAAAAAAAGCACCACACTCAGCTCCCGTTCAGCACCAAGAACATCCAGAACAACTCTGCACCCGGACTCCACGGGCTAGGTATAATTGAGCTGACAGTTGTGGCCTGGTCCTGGGGCCTGCATGACCGTATCCCTATAAGGTTCCCAAGTAACTCAACCTGCAAGTGGCCGATGGGCAGTAGTGGATTTTGCCATTGACTGCAATGTTATTTTGTTTATGTATTTTACTGCACTGATTTAATATTGCTTTTGAAATGTATAACTCTGGTTATATATATGATATCCCGTTCATTTTGGTGTGTGAAATAAGATAAAAACACACTCTATTTTTTTAAATTGGTGTTGGATTTCTCTCTAGTCGTGTCAATTACTTATCGCCCATGTTGGTACTCTGAAATGCTTAACACATGTTCCTCTAGTAAAGCCGGACTGCTTTTTTCCACTCTACCAGGACTGAGCTAAGGATTTATTATTGTGAATCCAAGGATCATCTTTGGGGTATGGGATATTACATGGCAAAGTCACCCATTAATACCACATAATATTCGACTTCCCTATAATGTTCCTAAGGAGACTGAACGGAATGAACAGAATGAAAGTGAAGATGAACAGTCTGTAATCAGTTGATCAGAGAGAACAAGGGTGCCTAGTCGAAGGTAAGCAGCTCCTGAGTAGACGTACTGTGTTGATGGTGAACTTGATCTAATCTTTTATGAACCTGGTGATCAATGTACAGTGCCTGCAGAACCATCATATATAAAGCTACCACAGTGGAGGCTGTTAAATTGGGCTCATTCTGGACAGTTATTACAAGTGAGCTACGTCTATGAACTGAGCTTATTGATTGGAAATGAACTGTTCTTATGAACTGAACATTATTCAATAATGAAGTTTCCCTAGGGCCAAGGCTCCTGCAGAAGAGTAGGGTTAATGTTTTGGAAGAAGATAAAGATAAGTTAGGGATAAGTCACAAAGACAAAAATACATAAAGTTATTTGCTTAAAGTGATAGTTTTGCAGCTTTGCACAAGTAGAAATGACAAGTAGAAATCAATTCAATTCAATGTGATAATCTTTATTCAATCCTACAATAGTAGATCATAAAAGATACACATTTCTGAAAACACAATATTAAAAAGACATTAAAATAAGCTGTAGATTTAGCAAAAAAAGATACAGATATTAACACAATTTAAAACATTGCCACAGTATTTTCTAAATCTGTTAAAAACATTTCCTCAATGCAAATCTGCTTACATAATAAAAACAATATCACCACTGAATATGCATAAAATTAATTTGTTACTAAGAAACGCCAAAAGGTAAGATACAGGGTCATATCAAGGTATGGAGCAGAGAACATTCTCTTGAATTGTTCCCGCCATTGGATTCAGAAGCTTTCCATACCATTTTTGCACTGGTCAAGAGTGGATCACCCAGAGACCCGGCCCCTCTTAATATCTTGAAATCTGTAGCCGCTTCAGTAGGTCCTATTATTATGGAACTCGATCAATGCTTTGCTTTCCTCTGGGGAGGTTCCTCCCCTATGGAAAAAAGCTTTGGTAAAAGCCCTGCTGAAAAAACCCAGCTTAGACCCCGACTGCCTCGGCAACTACCGACCTATCTCGCTCCTTCCAGGGGTGAGTAAAATCTCAGAAAAGCATGTCAATATGATGCTCTCAAGATACCTTGAAAGGGAGAACCTTCTTCACGCGTACCAAACAGGGTTCCGTCCGGGACTTGGGACGGAAACTGCCCTATTAGCAATCGTCGAGGATTCCAGAAGGATCCTCGACGCAGGAGGTTCTCTGGCCGTGCTACTTTTAGACCTTAGCGCAGCCTTTGACACGGTTAACCACCGCATCCTAGTCCAATGACTTCAGGACTTGGGTATTACTGGAGTTGCCCTTGACTGGCTGCGATCCTTCCTGGAGGACAGATATTTCCAAGTAGCTGAGGGTGAGGCCATCTCAACTCCACGGCCTCTCCATTGTGGGGTTCCTCAGGGGTCGTCCTTGAGCCCCACTCTTTTTAATATTTACATGGCTCCTCTTGCTGACATTGTTCTCCCTTTTGGGGTACAAATTGTCACCTATGCCGACGACACGCAATTGGTTGTCGCTCTGAACCATACCAACAAAGCATCTACCCGCCTTGGCCCATGCCTCGAAGAAGTGATGAGATGAATGAAACATTCCCATCTTAAACTGAATGGGGACAAGACTGAGCTCATGCTCCTTGGTAATCCATCCCTCTCTGAAATAGTCTCCACCTGGCCTACATGTATGGGCACTATGCCTGCCCCTAAATCAGAGATAAAGAGCCTTGGTGTCTGGCTTGACTCCGAGCTCGGCTTTAAATCTCAAGCCAGAAAGGTTGTTGCCTCTTGCTGTGGCATTCTAAGAATGCTGCGCAAAGTGCTTCCTCTGTTACCACCTCAGGTCAGAATGCTTGTAGTCCAAGCACTTATTTTATCTCGCTTGGACTACGGAAATGCCTTGTACCTTGGTGCCCCTAGCTTGGTGCTGGCCAAACTTCAAACCGTGCAGAACTGTGCTGCTAGGATTCTTATGGGAATTCGTAGCCACCAAACAGCAAGGCCAGCCTTAAAAGCTCTCCACTGGCTCCCAGTCGTGGAAAGAGTCCAGTTCAAAGCCCTGTGTATTACTCACAGGTTGATAGGAGGAAAAGGTCCTGCTATTATTTGCTCCTTGGTCCAGCCCTATCTAACTAATAGAGCCCTTCGCTCTAATGATCTTCATCTGGCCTATGTCCTCAGAATTAAGAGGGCCAGAAGCGGCGGCCGTCTTTTTTCTTACAACGCTGCTAAGCTGTGGAATTCACTCCCTATACAACTACGAAAGGAACCCAACCATATGGCTTTCCGCAAGATGCTTAAAACTTGGCTTTTCCCCAAATGATCCCGCCTCAGCTTTAAATCGGTTTTGCCCATAGCGCTGGGATGCCCTCGGGTAACCACACGCTTTATAAATATTGTTTTCATTTCATTTCATTTCATATGTTGTTACCATCAAATAAAACAACATGGCTTTCCTCAGGCCTCAAATCCTTTTCAGAAAGCAGACAAATGAACAACAGGTGTCGTAATCTTCAAGCTGTTGGAGAGAGAGCAAAGCAACCCTGCACTTGACAAACATATATCTCCTAACAGGTGTAATAAATATCTGTTAGTAAAAGGGTGGTAGTATTTGCAAAATACAAAGTGTAGGAGAGTCTGCGGTGACTGCTCATTGCATGGGCAAGTACATATATCTGCTTTTGAAAACTGACCTTGGGCGAAGCATAAAAGCCAAGGAATGGATCATAATCTAAACCAGGTTAATAACATTCGCTCCCAGACATTCTGTGCAAAAAGCAAATAAGGTGGCAACCCGTGCTGACATGTGGATCAGGCAATATTCCCTCACAGCTGGCTTCATTACTTCCACGACCTCCCTTGTAGCCTGCCTGTGTTTAATGAAACTGTCCTTGACCCAGTCTTTGTCTTTTTTTGTGATGTTCTCTGGTGTTTCAAAGAGATACACATAACCCAAGGCTATGGTTGTTTCCCTTTTATATGTTAACCAGGGGATATTCAGCCCAAGTTTACAGGAAAGGCAATCTCTAATAACTGCCCGATTAACTTCTGCTTCCTTGTTCTCCCAAATCCAGCACCAAAGTACCAATGAGGCTGCATTTATGAGATCTTGTACATATTCCAAACCTAATTCCAGGTGTGAGGAAAAATGTGGAGTCGAAGGGGGAACCCCCAACAGGCACCGCCAAAATCTATTTTCTTCCATTTGGATAGCCCCTGTAGGAAGGTGGAATCTGACTATATGGTTGCCCCCACTTTTTTTATGGTGTTTTGCTGGTTTATGACTTAGTTGGACTGGGATCCTGCTATTCAGGGCCCCAGTCTATCTGCTTTCTCTGTAAAATGGATTCCATGTGCCTTAGGCACATCTCTGATTGGGATCTGGAGTGCCCTTATAAGTCCCTAGTATATGGTATACTATGTACCAAGGGCATAGGTACCTCAGAGGCCTGCCAGGGGCTGCAGCATGTATTATGCCACCCCTGGAAGGCCATCCAAACTGACACCACAGGTCTGCTACTGCAGCCTGGGTAAGGTGGTGCATGCACCCCTTACTGTGATATAGGTTACCTATATCACGAAATACATACACACCTAGAAACCTATAAGTCACTCCTAAGGCAGGCCTTATCAATCCTAAAGGCAGAGTGCATGGTTCCTATGTGAGAGGGTGCCCCTGCATGAGCAGGGCCCCTCTGCAGCGTTCGGAGACCATCTCTGATGCTGTTTGTAGTGCAGCCTGACCATATACTCTTAAACGCATTATATCCTCGCGGTAAAATGCTAACTATGGAATGGCTGCACCTAAACATGTCGTGTTTGGTGTCAAACATCTTGGAATACTACCCCCCGCCAATCCTGGCGGCGGGGGTAGCATTCCACCCTTCTAGAGGGAAAGGCATGTTAACTCTGACGAGTCCGGTAACTTCTTTCCAGAGCCTGGCATCACAAAATGGATGCTGCTGCCACAGACACGAGTCTGGCCTCCTGCTGCTGGACGAAACTCCGGCAGGGGAGGCCTGGACAATAGGTTTCCTGTCCCAGGGAGGTGTGACCACCTCCCCAGACAGGACAATGTGTATTGGGGCTGGGCGGGAGCACTTTCGGGTGCTTTGAAGTCCTGCACTGGGGGCACATTTGGTGTCCCTGTGCATACCCCAGTTCAAACCGGATCAGGGGCTTGCAGCCCCTGCTTTGGCGCGAACTGGACAAAGGGAAAGGGGTGTAGCCACCCCTCTGCCCTGACCCACCCATAGGTGGGGCCACAGAGTAGTCCATCCCCTATTTTTAGAATAAAGGTAGGAACCCAGTCCCTAGGACTTTAGATTATACCTGGACGAAACTCTGAAACAGAATCCTGGACCTTCGACGCTCTACTCACGATTAGAGGACTGAAGAATCTCCCTTGGGGTCAAGGAGTGACTCCCCTGCTTGGCAGGCACCAAAGAAGCATCTGTCCGGTTCGCATCACTGAAGCTCCCGTCGGACGCCGAAGTCATCGCATCACCAGAGGTGGATTCTCAGACTTCCCGAGGCTACCCTGAGTCCCCAGCAAAGCTGAGGCCCGTGGCTATCGTGGGTAACGTGAGACCGTGACCCCTGGACACCGAGCACATTTGCAAGTGCACCATCTTCTGGGTCTCCCAAGAAGTCGTGCTTTGGGCTCCGAGTAGCCCTAGCCTCCAGCACCACCTGCACCGAAGATCACTGGCCCCCACTCCACGAGTGTCCTGTAAGCCAGCTCCACGTGCGGCGTCACGAGGCTCCTTCGCGGTCGCTAGCCCGTTGGCTAGTAGCCCTTCCCGAAGGCCAATCTTTTCTTTACTTGGCAGTCTGGTTGCTCCAGGCCTGCCCTCACTTACCCTTGCTGGGTGAGTTCCCCAGACCTTGCTGGTCTGCATCATCGACGATCTACATCTTACTCGAGACTTGCCGTTGCCAAGGCTTGTTGGGTCCAATCTGGTCGCCGACACCTCTGCACTCGACAGACATCGAGCAACAGCCCGAATCCTGCTCCTGGTTGCCGACAACGCCTCCTGGACCTCGTGGCTGAAGAGTCAAGATGACCGTCATCGAATCTGAAGCACTCGGCATCGGTGGGCATCTGTCCATCGCCTCCCTGGTCACTGGCTAGTGACCCAGACTCTGTCCCCTCTGCTTTCAGGTTCTTCAGAACTCCGATCCACTCTTGGATCCACCCGGACACTTTTCTCCTGGTCGCCAGCAGCACTTTGCAGCAGATCGCCATAAGAACCGACGACGAAACCCGACCCCGAAAGGCACCTATGCACCCGGCTTCCCTGGGTGAGGTAACACGAGTACTCCGGTGCTCCCGTGGGTAGAGACTCTTCAAAGTCCTAGATCTCAAAGGGTTTTGTCCTAGTCCTCTTCTAAGTGTCCCTTTCCTCTATTTTCCCGATCCCGACTTTCTCCATAGAAGTTAACGGCGTATCGCGGTTGTGTATTTACACTGCACGCGTCTCCCGTGGGTCCCCTGTGTCACTACCTTGGGTGGTTCCTTGTGGTCCAAGCACTTCTAGAGGCTCTAGGCCTAGTGTCTAGTTCAGTCGTGGTTCGCATACCACTTTATTGGTATATGGTTTGGTACGCCCCTAGGGCCCAAACGTGTATTTGTGCTATTACTGTGATTTAAGATCTTATAACCTATGTACTTCGAACTCTAGCCTCATAAAGAGACTAGAGGGGTGTGTTTAGTAATAAATACATATATTTTGAATATATACCTGGTGTGGTGCTCTTTCATTTGGTCACTCAAGAGATTATAGACTGGTAAAACAAGCTGCTTTACATTCCTTCAAGACTTAGCCTGAAGGCTGCTCTCCACAGCTACCACTAGGATAGCTTTCAATAAGGTTGTCTTTAACCTACCTACCATAAGAGTCGATTTGGACTGGTGCAAGGTGCCCACTATAATTAGTGGACAGCATATGCCAGGCCAACTTCTCACATTGGTGGCAGCGTGTGGGATTCCAGCTTGCTATTGTTTTACCAGATAATCTCAATTGAATTGATCAACTGAAAACCACTAAAGGTACCTAAGGTACATATAATTTAAGCTTAGAATATCAGTAAGTTCTACTGAACTTAGAGTTGTGTGTTAAGGGATAGCACAACCCTTTCTACAACTCAAGAGAGTTTAGTAGGCCACACTAGAGTAGGTAGTGCATACACCACACCACACTAGTAATGTCTTTAAAAGCAGGATCCAGAGATGCCCTGCAGGAAGCCATTGAGCTTCCCCCTCCAAGTATGACACACTCCCATTCTTGGAACTGAGAGCTTTGTGTAACGTGAGGAAATTAAGGACAGGCCAAAGTCCCACCACCCAACACCTCCAGGAGTTGTTGGTGGCTTATGATCTTAGTAAGTCTTCAGAGACTGAAGGGGTAGGAGCAGAGGGTGGGCCAGCAGATGAGGAAGGGGCCAGGGGTACTACTACCCCAGCCCCCCTCTGAAACTGACCAGGAGGGTGACAATGACCCTGACCTGGAAAACCCAATCCCTTCTGGGGAAGATGAAGATGAGGATCTGGAGAACCACACCTTTGTCCCCCAGGAAGGATTATGAGTGTGCTCAGAAAGTCTAGGTCTCCTTCTCAGGAGTCTAACCACTCTGGCACCTCAATAGGGAGCTCTGTCTCCTCTCATAGGAGAGAATCCTCTCATGAGAGAAGAAAGAGGCTAGTCCAGTATGAGGAAACTCAGCTGGAACTCAGAAAAAAGCAATTAGCTTTAGATAGAGAATCCCTAGATCTCCTTAGAGAGAGAAGAAAGTTGGGACTAGAGTCCCATGGTGGCAACAATATCCCTAGAGATAGGGACAGGTCTTATGACCATAGAAACCTAAACAAGATTGTCCCTCCCTACCAGAGTGGGGATGACATCCACAAATGGATAACTGCACTGGAGAGGGCCTGTAAAGTTCAGAAGGTCCCCCAGAGGCAGTGGGCAGCAATCTTGTGGCTCTCCTTTGCAGACAAAGGTAGAGACAAGCTCCTCACTGTAAGAGAAGAGGATGCTGACAATTACACAGTCTTGAAGAGTGCTCTGATAGATGGGTTTGGCCTAACCACTGAACAGTATAGGTTGAAGTTCAGAGACACCCAAAAGCTCAGACTCAAGACTGGGTTGATTTTGTAGATTGTGCTACAAAGGCTCTGGAAGGTTGGATACATGGCAACAAAGTACAGGACTTTTTAGGATTGTACAATTTGATTATGAGGGAGCAGATCCTTAATAATTGTCAAAACCAGCTTTTGCACCAGTATCTGGTGGACTCTGATCTGACCTCTCCCCAAGAATTGGGAAAAAAGGCAGACAAATGGGTCAGAACCAGAGTAAAAACTAGAAATCAGGGTGGTGACCAGAAGAAAGATTCTACTAAGTCCCAAGAGAAAGGTGGGGATAAATCTAAGGATAAGTCCCCTACAGGGCCCCAACATTCCTCTTCTGGGGGTGGGTCCCAAACTCCTTCCTCTCCTGAAAAGAAACCCTATTGCCATGTCTGTAAAAAGCCTGGGCACTGGAAAACTGATCCCAGTTGCCCCAGGATTGGCAATAAAGAAAATGTTCCTCCCACAACTACTACCACCCCTCCTGGTACTACCAGTAGTAATCCTCCAGTTGGGAGTAGTGCACCCAAAAAGTTAGGTGCTTTTGCAAGAGGAACAGAGGTGGGCCCTAGTTTAGACAGGGACCCCTCAACAGACTCCTCTGACTCTGATGGTGGTATAGGATTTGCCACCTTTACCATGGGTCCCATAGCATTGGGCAGGTACAGATTGGAGCCAATAATTAATGGTCAGAAAGCTGTGGCATTTAGGGACACAGGGGCTAGTGTCACCATGGTGGCAGGAAACTAGTCCCCCTCACCAGCTTTTACCTGAGTTTACATACCAGGTGACCAACATTGATGGTGTCAGAACAGATCACCCCATGGCCATAGTCAATCTCAGCTGGGAGGGGGTCACAGGCCCAAAAAGAGTGGCAGTGTCCCCAACCCTACCTGTAGATTGCCTGTTGGGCAATGATCTGGAAATTTCAGCCTGGGCTGAAGTGGAACACCAAACCCATCTTAGGATGTTGGGCGTCCCTGTAAAGGTTAGTGGGGCTGTGATGACCACAGCCCCAGCCCAAGAATTTGGAGAGATGGAGCCTGAAAGAATGGCCCACTCTCCCCCAAAAGAGAGCACAAGGGTTGAAGAAAAGTCTTCTTCCCCCAGACAGTAGGTAAGGGTCAGCCTCCTCAGGGAACTGACCCTACCCCTAGTGAAGGAACTGCCACAGAGGTAGTCAGGCCTGGCCTGGCCACACCCCTGATGGCAGAGGACCCTTCCAAGGTGGTACCCCGTCTGGAGCAGGTAACCTGCCCCTCTCTACCCTGCCTCAGTCAGCCCAGGGCTGCAGAGGTCAGGGAGGTCAGTGGACCCCGGGCCCCCTGTCCAGAGGAAGCCCCCATCAGCAGATTAGGGGCAGCCAGTCTAGTAGCCCTAGCCAGGTGAAAATTCCTCTACACACTGAGGGATCCCCCATACCTTTATGTAGGGACCTCCCCCAGAAGGACTCTGGTAGGCAAGGGCAAACCTGGGACCAGAAGGTTCCAAACCTGCCATGTCCCTCCAGTGTTCCATCCAAAGGGACCCAACCCCCAGCTGTAGGCAGCCAAAGGTTGACCCTTAGAGCAAAGTGCAACTCAGTCATGGAAAGACAGGCATACATGGTGACCAGTGATCTGAGGAAACTGAGGCCAACATTCCTAGGGCCTCACTTCCCTACTCAGACACCTCACCAGCCTTGTACTTTACCTAAGCACACCAGAGGTAGTGATTCCCCATGGTGGAGACCCTCTCATACCCTTAGGGTGAGGGATTGCTTAGTGGACCATAACATAGGGGGCAACCATGCTAGTGCAGGTGCTTCCTTATATGGCCACTTAGTCAATATAGGCTCAACTGGCCAAGGTTAGCCTTATCTCCTTTCGTTTGGGGGGTTATGTAGGAAGGTGGAATCTGACTATATGGTTGCCCCCACTTTTTTTATGGTGTTTTGCTGGTTTATGACTTAGTTGGACTGGGATCCTGCTATTCAGGGCCCCAGTCTATCTGCTTTCTCTGTAAAATGGATTCCATGTGCCTTAGGCACATCTCTGATTGGGATCTGGAGTGCCCTTATAAGTCCCTAGTATATGGTATACTATGTACCAAGGGCATAGGTACCTCAGAGGCCTGCCAGGGGCTGCAGCATGTATTATGCCACCCCTGGAAGGCCATCCAAACTGACACCACAGGTCTGCTACTGCAGCCTGGGTAAGGTGGTGCATGCACCCCTTACTGTGATATAGGTTACCTATATCACGAAATACATACACACCTAGAAACCTATAAGTCACTCCTAAGGCAGGCCTTATCAATCCTAAAGGCAGAGTGCATGGTTCCTATGTGAGAGGGTGCCCCTGCATGAGCAGGGCCCCTCTGCAGCGTTCGGAGACCATCTCTGATGCTGTTTGTAGTGCAGCCTGACCATATACTCTTAAACGCATTATATCCTCGCGGTAAAATGCTAACTATGGAATGGCTGCACCTAAACATGTCGTGTTTGGTGTCAAACATCTTGGAATACTACCCCCCGCCAATCCTGGCGGCGGGGGTAGCATTCCACCCTTCTAGAGGAAAGGCATGTTAACTCTGACGAGTCCGGTAACTTCTTTCCAGAGCCTGGCATCACAAAATGGATGCTGCTGCCACAGACACGAGTCTGGCCTCCTGCTGCTGGACGAAACTCCGGCAGGGGAGGCCTGGACAATAGGTTTCCTGTCCCAGGGAGGTGTGACCACCTCCCCAGACAGGACAATGTGTATTGGGGCTGGGCGGGAGCACTTTCGGGTGCTTTGAAGTCCTGCACTGGGGGCACATTTGGTGTCCCTGTGCATACCCCAGTTCAAACCGGATCAGGGGCTTGCAGCCCCTGCTTTGGCGCGAACTGGACAAAGGGAAAGGGGTGTAGCCACCCCTCTGCCCTGACCCACCCATAGGTGGGGCCACAGAGTAGTCCATCCCCTATTTTTAGAATAAAGGTAGGAACCCAGTCCCTAGGACTTTAGATTATACCTGGACGAAACTCTGAAACAGAATCCTGGACCTTCGACGCTCTACTCACGATTAGAGGACTGAAGAATCTCCCTTGGGGTCAAGGAGTGACTCCCCTGCTTGGCAGGCACCAAAGAAGCATCTGTCCGGTTCGCATCACTGAAGCTCCCGTCGGACGCCGAAGTCATCGCATCACCAGAGGTGGATTCTCAGACTTCCCCGAGGCTACCCTGAGTCCCCAGCAAAGCTGAGGCCCGTGGCTATCGTGGGTAACGTGAGACCGTGACCCCTGGACACCGAGCACATTTGCAAGTGCACCATCTTCTGGGTCTCCCAAGAAGTCGTGCTTTGGGCTCCGAGTAGCCCTAGCCTCCAGCACCACCTGCACCGAAGATCACTGGCCCCCACTCCACGAGTGTCCTGTAAGCCAGCTCCACGTGCGGCGTCACGAGGCTCCTTCGCGGTCGCTAGCCCGTTGGCTAGTAGCCCTTCCTGAAGGCCAATCTTTTCTTTACTTGGCAGTCTGGTTGCTCCAGGCCTGCCCTCACTTACCCTCGCTGGGTGAGTTCCCCAGACCTTGCTGGTCTGCATCATCGACGATCTACATCTTACTCGAGACTTGCCGTTGCCAAGGCTTGTTGGGTCCAATCTGGTCGCCGACACCTCTGCACTCGACAGACATCGAGCAACAGCCCGAATCCTGCTCCTGGTCGCCGACAACGCCTCCTGGACCTCGTGGCTGAAGAGTCAAGACGACCGTCATCGAATCTGAAGCACTCGACATCGGTGGGCATCTGTCCATCGCCTCCTGGTCACTGGCTAGTGACCCAGACTCTGTCCCCTCTGCTTTCAGGTTCTTCAGAACTCCGATCCACTCTTGGATCCACCCGGACACTTTTCTCCTGGTCGCCAGCAGCACTTTGCAGCAGATCGCCATAAGAACCGACGACGAAACCCGACCCCGAAAGGCACCTATGCACCCGGCTTCCCTGGGTGAGGTAACACGAGTACTCCGGTGCTCCCGTGGGTAGAGACTCTTCAAAGTCCTAGATCTCGAAGGGTTTTGTCCTAGTCCTCTTCTAAGTGTCCCTTTCCTCTATTTTCCCGATCCCGACTTTCTCCATAGAAGTTAACGGCGTATCGCGGTTGTGTATTTACACTGCACGCGTCTCCCGTGGGTCCCCTGTGTCACTACCTTGGGTGGTTCCTTGTGGTCCAAGCACTTCTAGAGGCTCTAGGCCTAGTGTCTAGTTCAGTCGTGGTTCGCATACCACTTTATTGGTATATGGTTTGGTACGCCCCTAGGGCCCAAACGTGTATTTGTGCTATTACTGTGATTTAAGATCTTATAACCTATGTACTTGAACTCTAGCCTCATAAAGAGACTAGAGGGGTGTGTTTAGTAATAAATACATATATTTTGAATATATACCTGGTGTGGTGCTCTTTCATTTGGTCACTCAAGAGATTATAGACTGGTAAAACAAGCTGCTTTACATTCCTTCAAGACTTAGCCTGAAGGCTGCTCTCCACAGCTACCACTAGGATAGCTTTCAATAAGGTTGTCTTTAACCTACCTACCATAAGAGTCGATTTGGACTGGTGCAAGGTGCCCACTATAATTAGTGGACAGCATATGCCAGGCCAACTTCTCACAGCCCCTACATCTCTACAACCTCAAACCCCTATACCATGTGTAACCGTCTTAGTCTTCTGATGACCTTCTTGGTCCGACTGGACCAGTCGGGCTTTATCTGTGGGCGGTCCTCCTCATACAATCTGTGCAACTTATTTGCGCTCCTCCAGGATATAGACCCAGATATTTCCTTGGTGCCGGCGTTTCTAGACGACACCAATGCATTTGATTCACTGAAATGGGAATATTTAATGACCGTCCTGTTGCGCATGGGGTTCCCCTTGCCCTTTCTGGTGTGGATTTCCCTTCTTTATTCCAGGCCAGCAGCTAGAGTGCAGATCAATAGTGCTGTTTCGGCACAGTTCCTAATTACCCGGGGTATTTGACAGGGGTGTCCTCTGTCGCCTTTGCTTTTTGCTGTGTAGGTGAAGCCTCTGGCGGCTAAACTAAGGCAACATCACCGCAAATACGTGCTCAGATATCCAACTAGAGATCTGTTGGTATCACTGTGCGCAGCTCATATTACACTCTACTTGAGGAACCCATAAGACAGCTTGAATGGGGTAGTGAGGGAATGTATTCATTTTAAAGGACTGTCAGGCATACAAATTAACTGGGGAAAATCCAATGTATTCCCTCTCACCCCTGCTACATGGAGAATCACTTCTAACTATCCATTAGCATGGTGTGATATGTAACTCCGCTACTTGAGTATAGTAGCGTCGCAGGATAGGGGAGAAACTATTGGAGCCAATTTTGGCACTGCTCTATCCACTATAACCCATGATATAATTCGCTGGCTAACGTTCCTCCTTTCCTTGGAGGGACGTATTTCCATCATGAAAATGGTCCTTCTTCCGAAATTATTATATCTTATTCTCAATATTCCCTATCTGCCCGGGTGCCATTTCCTTAAGGCAATGCAAATGCAAATGATACAGCTTGGCTTGGCGGGAGGGCAGCCCAGCTCCTGTGGGGCATACTTACACAGCCCTTTTCTAGGGAGGGCTTGAGGTACCAGACATGGAAATCCACCATTTGTGTGCCCAAGCACACTATGCAGCTCATTGGTACAGACCCACTTCTTTTCTACCACACAAGGTCATAGAGCAGGGTTATATGGCCCAATAACTCCATCTTCTTTTCTGGGGTCACGGACAGCTTACCCGGACTCCAGGGTTGCATGTACCACCAAAGCATGAAACAAACAGTCTTGCAACCTCACCAAACCACTGCTCTACACCTCATTGATTCCTATAAACTATCACCCTTCCTTCCCGGTAACACACAAAAAAGCCTGCAGACAAATGCTTAACAGAGTTGGGGTCTCCACCTGCTGTGATCTCTACCCTAATGGCACATTTATCACAAGCAAACAATTATTCACACAGCCGACACCATCCCCACTAGACTTGTTCTTTTACATCAGAATACACCACAGTGTGCGAGCTCCTACCCTTGATTTCCTACAAGATCCACCTACCATGGACACCCTGCATGCACTGCTCAAGGCTACACAGAAGCACCTGGTTTCCAACATATACCATACCGCCCAACACGAGGCACCACACCTAAATGGAGGCGCCCGAGTCAGCTGGGAACTGGAACTGGGAACGTCGTTCATGGATGAGCAGCGGCAGGACTGGACACATTACATCTAGCAGCAGACTTTGCATCATACATTATAAATTTCCACATAGATTTTATTACACGCCCGTCAGACTACATAATACAATCTCTTCTAAAATGACTGCTGTGCCCGCTGTGGCATGGAGGGAGCCGACTTTCTCCCTCTTGCATGAACTTGTGGCCCGATATAGGCCAATTGGTCGGAGGTCTTTACTGCCCTTTCTCACATGCTTGATGATACAATTGATTTGACCTCGCTGATGGCACTCCTTGAACATTTAGCAGGTGTAGATCCCGGCTTCATGACATATTTGGCACTCTGCCTGCAATTGGCTAAAACACAGATTGCGTGCAGATGAGGAGGGCACTGAAATTTAAGGAATGGCTCAATGATCTGATCTACTACAGGAAACAATTGACCACATATGCTGACCTGCTTCCTCCTGGCTCTCAACCTAAAGATATATGGGAACCCTTGCAGCAGTACCTTTTGGCTCAAGTGTCTAACCCCACTGTGAACGCTTCTCCTGCCCATTGACCTGGGGTGTATATGCTTTGATGTGCTCCACCTTTCACTGCCTTGAGTAGATAGTATCCTAGAGAAAACACATTTCTTGTATATGTAAGGGACTAACCAACACAGTAATTGACTGTTTTTGCTGTAATTAAATCAAAAGTGGGGGGAGGTAGAAGGAGCTATGATCCATTCAGCTTCCTTAGTGTCAATCATAATCAATGGGGAATGGATCACTTGTACCTGTAATCAGGCTCGGTGTTCTAACTTTCAGCATTTGAAACCTCATTCACGTAACAGGTCGTGTGGCGTTTATCTTGATTCTCCGCCTGTATCAGATACGTGACAGCATCATCATTGGTCTTGTAGCCTTCACCTGGAGGGAACCACTAGTTATTACAGCAGTGATCAGTGATAGGTTGCCAGTGAAGGCTCAGGTGATGTGAGTTGGTTTAAAGAGTGTTCCTCACACTGCCTAAACTGTAGCTTATTCAGTCTCGTGTGTGTGACAGTATAGTAACAGTGTTGTGCAAAGAGACCTAATTACGAGTCCTTTGCACTCAAAAAGTGGTTGACATGTTTCAGCACCTGGATGCCCCTAGGTCTTGGGGCTTTCAGACCTAGAATAAAATGTAGGACATGAATATTGTCCTACTCTTATGGTATTTAAACAGTATATTAACTGAATGTGAGGTCAATAGACCCGGGAACCTGATGGAAGCGCCAGCACAAGTCGTGCAGCCGGCTTAATGAGCGAGGCACGGCGTTGTCAGTTTTCACCGAGGAAGCCCTAATTAGGACTTTGTGAGGTACTATTGACCTCACATTCAGTTAATATTCTGTTAAAATACCATAAGAGTAGGACAATATTCATCTCCTACATTTTATTCTAGGTCCTGAAGAAAGCCCCCATGACCCCCTAGGGGCACCCCAAGGGGCTGAAACATGTCGACCACTTTTTGAGTGCAAAGGACTCTTAATTAGGTCCTCTTTGCACAACACTGTTTTTATACTGTCCACACACACCGAACTGAATAAAGCTACAGTTTAGGCAGTGTGAGGATCACTCTTTTAAACCAACTCACATCACCTGAGCACTTTCACTTGGCACCTATCACTGATCACTACTGTAATAACCAGTGGTTCCCTCCAGGTGGAGGAAGCATACAAAAGAGACCCAATGATGATGCTGTCACGTATCTGATACAGGCGGAGAATCAAGATAAACCGCCACACGACCTGTTTACGTGAATGAGGGTTTTTTAAGTACTGAAGGTTAGAACACCCGAGCCGTGGTTACAGGTACAAGTGATCCATTCCCCACTGATTATGTTTTTGCTGTAACACATGTACGTAAAGCAACTTCTATTCTCAGCTGTATCTTTCTGTTACTCCATAACTGGGTGGGGATGCACTTTTGTGTTTATGGCTTTGGCGTTTCATGTTGGCCACACAGGCCATTTGTATTTTGAAAATCAATAAAGAAAGTCATCAAAAATGTCAATAGTTGAAACGCATAAACTACAATTTTGGGTCTAAGGTTCTATGCATTATTTTAATTCAAATTGTCTTAAGAAATATAATAAATTTCGTATCATATGAACATAAATAAACATATGAACTTGAGGGTTGATCTGTGCATGGAAATATTTATTATATCTCTGCAAAGTCAACTCACCAGATCGACACACAGATGACTCATTTCTGGATGAACACCGTGCTGTCAGCTGCTGAACAAATGTCCTCGTGGTTGGTGTTGTCAAGGTATCTCCTGATTCAGCAGCTATAGAGAGGAGTATTATGTTCAATGGTCATTGACAAACTATAAAGGGATCGTGAGACATTAGAGACAAATACATGAAAGAGAACAATCAATACAAATAAAAACACGTTTAACTTTTTATTAAAAGAAAACAAAAATAGTGAAAGGATTATTGATGAGATCTAGAAGTAAAGATCAGAGCTTCCCAGACTGACTTGACCAATGGATAGTAGAGGACTTAGTTGCTGATTCCAGGATGCTCCCTTTTGTCATCAGTCTTGATGTTCAAAAGGTGGACACCAGGGGCTATTGTATGACAGAGACTGACAGGAGAGAGAGTCATATATAGAGGACTAAGTCATTGTACATCACACAAGATGATAATAATTTGTTTGAGACCCACAGGTTCCTCTTCTGCTAGTCAAGATAAGGTCTAATGGTCCAGAATATTTTAGTACACAGAGTTAATTATATTCTCAAAATTGGCGATTCTACATTTAATCTTTATGATCGTATTTCCTAATGAAATTTGATCTCTCACTGTACATGCATATGCACATCATAACCTGGGTATTTTCATGAATCTGATCTCTCCTTAGAAGCCCAGAATCTTAGGTAAAGACTGCATGCTTTTGGCCGAACAAACTCTTGGGGAAAGTTACACCTTACATTACACCAGGATGCCACTTGTCCAAAATGATGCCTTTATTGCAATCACAGAACTAGTACTACCTGAGAAACTCATAAGTGTATAGAAGGAGGAGGAGCCAGCCCATCATGGCTGCTCGGAGCTGATGCTCCGTGCTGAACCCTTTTTCCAGCTTCCCGAGCGGCATCCCGCCGAATTGTTTTCACATTCAGAACAGCGATTCTGCAGCCGGAATGCTGGCAGATCACCTGAAGATCTATATCGCCCATCTCCGATCTAGCATTGCGGAGAAATGAGCCGAGATGTCCCCGCATATGAAGACGCCAAGATGGCACCCGGAGATCTAAGAAGTTGCATCCGGTACCGAAGGAACTGCACCATGAGTCTGCCGACCTCCGTCTTACCCTGCAAACAACGCCCCCAACCCTCGGCCCGCATCTTGATCTGAAGGCCACTCATCGCGGTGACTAACAGCAACACGGACGGAATGCCGATAGTGAACGGCCACCGGTGAGCAATAGATGAGAGCTCCACCCACGCAGGTGAGACGTGGCGCGCTCCCACTTCACTCGTCATCCCAAGCGCTTCCAACCTGAGCGGGGTCTAGACCCCTTTTTGATAACAGGAGTACCGTAGGAATAGTTGGGGGTCCCCCACCTTGGACGCATAACAGCAGTGCCCTCGGTGAGCCCTGGGATCGACGCCTGACCCCAAAATGGCGCCCGCAGTCAGGCGGACCCAGACAGCCTAACGGTGCACCCGGGAGTCCTCCATGCTAAACTCAGCTTAGTTTCTCTACTCCTGGCAAAGCACTACTCAGTGGAGGACATGGGGAGTCGTTGATCACCTTCCTGCAGTCCCTCCGTAATTTGGCCTCGTCTTCCAGAGAAAGAGGAAGTCCCGCCTCTTTTACCTCATATGTCTCGGCATCTAAATGGCGTCCAGGGGGTCCGAGCTATCTGCTGCCTCTCACGAGCAGAGCTTCATCATGGCCGAGACCAACTACCGCATCAACGCCTACACAGGGATCTACAGAGGCCTGGACATGACGTGCCTGACCTTAAAATGGCCGCCTCTGCCTTCGTTTCCTCGGCAGCCTAAATGGCAGCCCCCAGCTCCTTCTCCGATTTGTTTTATACTCCCCACCCTCTTCTTTTACCTCTATCCTCTAGTGGGGACATGTTCTTCCACCTCTTGACTATACAACTGTAGCCTATGTAACTATTCAAAACTGTTTTTCCTCAACACTGAGACCTGAGCAACATGGCTGATGCCCGGTGGAGCTGCTAGACAGCTATAGAGGAGATTGGCCCTGGTTTCCCCCTTGACCGTCACCTACCCAGCCGGACATTGGGCACAGTTCTTCCTCATCTCCCTCCTATGGCTCCTTCCCCCCTCCCTCCTACGAATTCTCGCAACATTGTTTTTGTTTACTGTACCTTACTATGCTCTTGTAACTGATGTAACTTGTAACGCAACGATCCTCTTGTAAAGCGCTCTGATACCTCCGGGTCTAGCCAGCGCTATATAAAACTCTTCAAATAAATAAATAAATAAAATAAATAAATAAAATGCTTCTACCCGACTAATATCAGGGGTCAGATACAGGGACAACATTATCTCCATTCTCAGGTCACTTCATCGGCTTTTGGTTAAGTAAAGAGCACTGTTTAAAGTTTTTGATATAGTACACAAGAATATTATCAACTGCTTCTCCTCCATTTCAGACTCCAAATTTAATCTATATAAACTGAGGTACATAGTTGTTTGTGAAAATATCCAAAAGCAAATCAGTCTTGTTCGAGGACAGAGCTTTTATGGTGACAGCTGTATGCAATGACATAAACTCCCTTTGGAGTCACATACCAAACCCTCACTTTTCCATGTACACAAAAAATCCTATAACAACTTTTTAACCAATAAAGTAGTGTTTTCTCATTTTGTTGTAGCTCCTGGTTGTGCTATTATCATTTATAGAGCCAAGAAACCAATGACATACACGTACACGACAAACATTAATAACATAACATTAGATAACAATGTATACAAAATCAATCTTGTAGCTTCAATTGCCTTCCAAGAATGTTATCTGTGTTGCTTCATTAACATTTGCCTTGCGCTTGATGCCCAAAAACCATATGGTACAGTGAAGCTGCCCTCTACTAGTGTAAAATCTTTCAAATTCTTTCTCTGGTAATACCCAGACCTCATTCTCCTGTGCATATATCTCTGTGAGTTCTCAGTAATCAATGTAGCAGTATTCAAATTTCCTAAAAGCATTTAATTTCCATCCTCTATCAATTATGATTGTTAATATTATATTATTATTATTAGTTTATGTATATATTTAATTATTTATATAGTTAATTGATATATTTAATTATTTATTTAATTAGGTATTTATTTTGTAAAGCATGTTGTTTCCCATGCACGCATCCTTATACTGAGAACCACAAACAATAAAAAGTAAGTATAGAACATACCGATTATTCAGCAAAAAGCTACATTTTCAAGGATTTCCTAAAGGTCATATGATCAGAAATGAGAGACACAGAGTATGGGAGAGAGTTCCAAGCCTTAACAGATGCAACTGAAACAAAAGAATGACCCTCAGCTGTGACCCAGTTGAACTAGTAAGCAAGCGAAGCAAGCATAAGGTCCAAGTTTGTTGATAAGAGGTAATGCGTTTGGTATAAAGGCTTTGCCACAAATTGCTTTCAGGCAGGTGCCCAGGCTTTTGATTTGAATTGAATTGTTCATGGAAAGCCAGGGTAGTAGTTTTAGATGTTGAGAAATAAGTGCCTATCAAGGCACTCCCAAGAATGATCTGGCTGCCCCATTTTGAATAAGCTGGAGCTTTTTAAGTCAAGTGAAGTCAAAATAATCATTATTTCGGCTGCTAGAACCATAAAAGTACACAACGCACATATATAAAAAATAAATAAATGCAATCTTACAGATTCATGTAGAAACAGCAACACAAAGCATAAAAAGCGGGAGGACCTTAGGTGTGGGCAATAGAACAAGAGCTTAACATGCATGCAATCAGGCAGAGGCCCCATAAGTCTGCTGAGAGGAAAGACACTTAGCAACCACATACCCCTAGGAACCTGGCAACTGCAAAAGCAAAGAGAGGTTGGGAATCTGATCTGAGAATGTGAAAAGCGGTAGAATGGCTGTGCATGCTTAGCTGTTTCATGCCAGTATTAACCGAAAAGGAACGGGGGCGCAGATAAACCGGGTATACAAAAAAACCATGAGAAACAGATTCTGCCATGTGTTTACACCCTGGACAAACACGAGATGATGTAGCAGACTATAGTGATAGTCTGTTCTCTATTTTCTTCACAGCATGCCTGATAATTGTGATGCAGTAACGCATGCACTGTTTACTATTATGTTGAGCTCCAAGTTCTGTGTTCCCTCTCCATGGTTGCCAACTCCAGTTTAATTAGTTGGAGTTAGAAACTGATGGAGATGGGATCTTCAGGACGTGGGCTCCTTTTACCTGAATAAAGAAGACTTCGTTTTTGTATACTTGAGCAGTGTTCCTTTGTATTCTTTTGGTACACCATACCTCTCCATTTGGAGACAATCGTAGTTAAGGAGCCCACCGCCCCTGTTTCCATTTTTGTCCTCAGCGTCAAAGATCCTACTGGTCACCTGATCATGCTGAAGCCTTGGATTCTCTGGCTTTACCACTCCTTGGATCATCACATCTATGCTGTCCACGTTTCCTGGATGTAAAAGAGAAATTGCAGGATCAGCTCGTCTTCTCGAATGAGCTATACATCATAAGGCAAGTTTGCCATTGTTCAAGTCTGTTTGACACGTGTGTGTTACCACGTTATTCGGCAGGTTTGTTGTTTTTCAATCATAAAGTCCACTTCTTGTGGCTTCATACCACCTTACTATGTAGGTGTACCTTCGCCGAGGGATTGCTCAGGCTACTACCAGATTCCAAGATTATTAGACCAGCACCATGGTGTGCTAAAAAAATGTACAGGATGGCCTCACACATCTCCCAGGTGTCAGGCTTCCTCATCGGCCATCCCACGCTTGCTAAAGAATCCTCTAATGGTGAACAAGCCTTTGTTCTGGGCTGTAATACCACTTCTAGTAGGAAACTAAGGTGAAAAAGAAAAAGGAAAAGAGGGGGGGTTTCAAGTAAAAATCCCTACCACCTGCCAGTTAATTGTGCAATCTTTATTCGTTGGTGATGGAGGGATGATTAAAAGCATGAGATATAGGACAATGATAACCCTGTTATGGTGCTAATTGTCCACTAGGTCAACATGTTTCAGCCCTGCTGTGGCCCCACCCTGGTCCTGGGCTTTCTTCAAGACCGTACTTAACCCAGCTGTGTCCCTATAATATTTCCTTACATGCAGCATTTAATTAACATGCATACAATACCTGATTGACACTTTGTCCACACCAGGTTTCATCCATATCTGTGGGAACCTTATGTACAAAACATAAAATGTATTTATAGCACAGTGAACATATAAGTACAGACAATCACATTGGTCTGATCTTTGTGAGCAGCCAGAGACAAATTTTAAACATATTCGGCATGCGATGGTCCTTAGATAACAATCCATAATCACGCGCTTACTATGTCTGGAATGAATTACATGCATTAAAAAACACCCGTGTGTACACACATTCTAACCTTCCAAAAGTTACAAAGAATACATAAATGTGTTGTGTAATATAGCCATGCAAACTAACCCTGTCTGTGCACCAGTATCCTCAGTATCAATGGTTACCAATATCGGATCTTACCCTCACTGATTAGTAATAATGCCTCATGGAGGGAAGGGGGAGGGAGTCCTGTAGTCAAACCCTAGATTGATACAATATTGAGAGACATATTATAGATGATCGGTTAATTCGGCATCTAGGAAAAGGCGCTCGCCGATTTAAGTTTGCGGGGGAGCCGGGCGCGCTATACTCTACTTACTTTGTCAAGGTACTCCCTCTCTGGGAACCTACTGTGTGTCCCTGTTCTCCTCCTGGTGGGGTCCTTCACACTGTGCCGCAGACTGGTTAGCAAGTTGACTCATGTGGAGCGTCGTCATCGACCTGTGCCAGGCCGGGACTCATGGGATGTGTAGTCCCAACCGGCCGTAGTGCGGAATACGGGGCAATAAAGTCCCCGAGTATTAGATTCCACAACGTGCGTCGGATACCAATAATTCTTACATACATATTTTAATTGTAAGAAAGATAAATTTAGAAATAAAAATAAAGGTAAAAGAAATGAAAAACGTATTTTTAAGGATAAATGGCAACGATTTAATTTTTAGGGGAGAGCATGGCTTCACTTGAATAGTGTATATATGTATATACCTATATGGTTCTCTCATGGGAGAGGGACTCAGCTATTATGAGAGGTCTGTGGCAGGTCAAATTAATAACAAATCCCTTGTAGGTAACGGTGAGAACAAGGGGGAAGTATAATATCTTTTACAATGAACACCCAAAGCAATATCAGAGGTAATATTTCAAATGTAGTGTTCAAGTTGTGGAGCCTGGTACCACCATAAGGTGCTTCATAAATGTGAAAACGCATATGTATGGGGTAACTGGCTTCAAATCATGAGAGAATGAACTGTTTCTACACTAGAGGGACATGTTATTATTCCAATGGCATCCCAATTCCATATGCAGTCCATTTTCTAGGTTGATACATATAACACAGGGTAGAAGTTAACAAAATAAGGTGGGTTACACCTGCACCCATAGAATATCATCGTTCATACCACTGATGTTGGTCTTCAGCCGATAGACCCATCTCTGCTCTCTTTCGAAAAGTCTCTTGCTGATGTAGAACCAACACACAAACTGCAACACAGAAAATTTGATTTACATAATCACATGTTCTTCTGACAAGAAATACATTTGCATGACTACCCGCAAGATCCGCCTGAGAATCAATGAGCATCGCAGTACTATTAGGTGCAAAAAAACATCTACAGGCCTAACTAGGCGCTTCCTGGATTTCCAACATACAGAAACCGAAATACAATGGGTTATCTTGGAGGCACTCAAACATAGACCAGGAATCGACATCAACGAGAGACTTTTAGAGAGAGAGCAGATATGGGTCTATTAGCTGAAGACCCACTTCAGTGGTTTGAATGATGATATACCATGGGCGCAGGTGTAACCCACCTTATTTTGTTAACTTCTACCCTGTGATATACGTATCCACCTAGAAAGCCACAAGAAGTGGACTTGATGATTGAAGGGCTCGTTCGTGTTTTAGTGAAAATGATATTGTAAAGGGAGAGTACGAACGCTGGTCCTGTGCCCCCCAGAGGGCAAAATGTTGCTCCCACTCCCTCCGACCCATTAAGAATGGGTCACATGTGATATATTGTTGTTTTTCAAGCCTGTTTTAAGCATGCATATGCGCGTTACCTTGGCAATTTATCGTTGCGAGCTCGGGCGCTTCTGCCAGCACATCACATGAACGAGGTCTGACTCATCGCTAATCTTCATACAGTCGGCTCGTAGTGTCCTACATTGCTTGGCAACCACCACAGAGCTGATTTCTCACACGCCAAGAGTTCAGAGACAGGTATTTATTTTACTTTGATTGTTTCCAACCATCTAAAGTCTGCTGGTCTAAAAGGGATTTTGCTTTATTTGCCTTCACTAATTTCCAAACACTTTTTAATTATATAAATTATTATTGGACTAGCTGCATAGCATTTTGAATTTTATTCTATGTGCTTCTTATCAGTCCGTTATAAGCAACCTAGTACAACTGGTTCATTTGCAGCCTTTTCTACAACTACCTGGAAAACCCCTTTAACCTGAAAACAATGGTTCATGGTATTTGAAAGTTATTTGGTTGCATTGGAAGCTGAAAAATACTCACCAAAAAGGAAATAACCATTCTCCTTAATAACTTGGGCACAGAAGGTCAACAGGTTTTTGGGAATTTACCTAATATAACACCATCTCCGGTGCCAGGCGTTTGGATTGAATATATTGAAAATAAAGCAAGGCTTAAAAGAAGTTTCCTGAACTACTCAGTGTACTTTTAGAGCATTTCAACTTTTTCAAAAGAAATCAGAAGGTAGAATAATCTGTGAAGACTATGTATCTTCCCTCTGTCATTCTGCTGCCAATTGTAATTTTGGTACCACACTAGAGATTAGTATAAGAGACCAATTTGTTTTGGGTGCAAGTCTAAGAAAATCCAGGAACGTCTTTTAAGCTGTAGAGATCCAACCTTGACAGAGGTTATAGACTTGGCTAAGGCAATTAAAATATTGATTATTTCTAGTGAAAGAATGACTAATGATTTAAATTCTAATTCTGTAAATGTGGTTCAAGAACCTGACACTGTGAATGCTTTACCTCTAAAAGAGATAGGTAACAAGTTGGTACCTATAACAGGTGCTGGTGTTTGTTTCAGATGTGGATCAAAGTTTCATATGAACAATTTTACAGCTTGTCCGGCTCTAGGTAAGAGATGAAACAAATGTTGTGAAGTTGGGCTTTTTCAAGGGGTTTGTAGGAGCAAGGAAAATGCTAAAGTGCACACTATTGATGTAGACCCTTCTGTTTCTTGTGTTTCACATGTTCTTTCCAAAGTGGTTCTTACTTTAGATACTATTGATAGTAAAAGCAAATCAGTCAAAGGACCCCTCTGTGAAGCAATGGTTGGGGGAGTCACCCCAATTACCACATTTTTTACACCCAACATTGGGCTGACTCTAAGATCTTGTTGCCAACAGATGTTAATCCCAACTAGAATGTCTTGGAAGAAAAGTCATGACAAAAATATATGTAGCTCTAAAAGGTAAACTTGTTATTGGCTGGCATGATCTAGCAAAACTGGGCCTTATGCTAATTCCTGGGTCTGATGTTCCAGTGGTGGTCAACCCTGCTTGGGAAACCCACCGCAACACCCATGGAAGGCCTCCCGGGAGCCGAGTAAGGTGACGCAGTGATATGCTCTGCGTCGCCTTACTCAAAATTTATGAGGCCATTCAAAGCCACACAGGGTGGCTTTGCATGGCTTCATAAATCTTTATGAGAGTCATGCGTCACACATGTACCACTTTACATGTTGCAAAAGTGATGCAAGTCTCTCATAATTAAGCCCCTTTATTTCTAGAGAATACCATTTACTGACTTACTGAAGGCAATTTACACAGTACCTGATACCTGACTGTATCTCTAGACACAGTATTAGAAGTTGGTTTTAAACTCATAAACATATTTATTTAAAAGAGTTTTTTTTGTTAATAAATCTACCAGGATAGAAATGGCGTAGCAAGACCTTTTTGCTGCCCATGGCGGTTCCTGCGTTTGCCACCCACGACGGCCCCAGGCAACAGCCCCCAAAAATCGTACCGCCCGGGGCAGACCACCCCCCCACACCCTTGATACACCACTACAGTATAGGAATGTTCTGGAAGTTTCTTTTATTTTTTAATATACCACTACTGTACCCAGAGAGGTCTCAGTGCACCTAACAAACAAATACAACATGAAACCATGGGGCATATTTACAAGCCCCTATCGCCACAGGAACGTCACTTTCAGTGACATTCCTGTGGCGATATGAGCTTCGCCTTATTTACATGCAGCGTTAAGCCACTTTACGTGTCTTAACGCTGGCTTGTAAATAAGGCCCCCTTTCACGCTATACTTAGCGTGAAAGGGGCGGGAAATGGGTGTTGTGGTGGGTGTTCCACCAGGGACCAGGGAAAACTGGGTCTAAAAGAGGTGCAACGAGGAGAAATGTTTAATTTCTCCTCGCCTTTGCTATTTCTATGTCTGCTGCGTTGTGCAGCACACATAGAAACAGCAAAAGGCCATTGATTGTTTATGTGCAGGAAGGTATCCCTTCCTGCACATAAACAATCAATAAAATGACGTTTTGCAACCTTAATGTGTGCTACATTAAGCAGTACACATAGAAGTTACAAAACACCATTTAAAGATTGTTTATGTGCAGGCAGGTGTCTCTTCCCGCACATAAACTATCCTCCCCTACAACGCAGGCACCCTTGCTATGGTGCAAGGGTGTCTGTGTTGGCGCTAGGCAGCTAAAATTAATGCCATTGCAGGGGGAAACACAGGGCTGCATCGTATCCTTGTAAATACGGTGCAGCCCTGCGTTTTGGAAGTGGCGGAGCGCAGCGTTAAGCCAAGGAGGCTAACGCCATGCTCCGCCACTTTCTAGTAAATATGCCCCCATGTTTTAAGAAATGCATTTAACTATCGAAAAGCAAACAAATCAGCAGGTCACCTTTGAAAATATCAAAACAAATATATAGGGGCGAGAGGTAATATGATGGAGGAGAACAGAGGAGAGAAGTGAAGTGGAACCTCAGAAAGAAGCAAAGAGAGGGGCATACTTGGGGGATGCCAAGTCGAAAGATGTATAATACGGATAAGATATGTAAGATGTGTAAGTTTGTGCACACCCACAAACCTACATCTTTGTGAGTATTCATAAAACATTTTCTGACCACTGCTCTGGAAGAGGTCAAATAACTCCCTGGTGCGCAAATGGGGAAAAAAACTCCAAAACAGATGAGGCGTGTAAGGGAAGGGGTTCTTGATGGTGAAAGTATTTTTTACTAGGGAAGAAAAAACAATAAAGTAATCAAGTGTCTTTGTATATGTTCTGTTGTTTTTAAAATATATCTGTGCATTGTCTCACATGCCAAAATGGAATTCACAAGTCTTTTTTGGATTACACCTGGAACACCTGATGCAGGTTTCATGTCAATACCTGGGATAGGTTTGTGAATTTCTAAACAGAGTAAATCTACACCCAAGTGAGGTGACAAAATTCCGTGTTTTCGATTTACTCATTTCTGTAAACTTTCGGCAATAGTGCAATGCTGGGAGTTTTGTTAAATGCGTGATAGCGACTGATACAGGGTTTGTCCTCAAACCTGAAGCCACTTACTTTGAGAGGTGTGCTCTGTGAAACTTGTTATAGACACTTTTGAAACACAAAAACCAAAATGATTTCTCTATTGAATTAACAAGTGTGTCATTCTTCATATACTTGTAGCCCCAGGAAAAAAGACACTTGTCGCTGTTGCAGGCATTAAACTCCAGCAAAGAACGATTTTTAAAGTTTTTTTTACAGATGTTGTGTTGTTTCTAAGGATATTCAGAGAGTTAAGTAGGAAACCTTGCAGTGATTTGTTTTCCTTTCCCGTTTAATAATCTGCCCCTGTTCCTTTTTACGAGAGTCCATCGCTTTGCTTCTGGGCCTTCACTACAAATCAACCACTCAAGCCTGAACAGCTTCAGCCGTGTTACACTCCAGAGCAATTTCTGGCACTCTGAGGTCTGTCTCCATCGATTTTGAGCCAGCACTTCGTGTCAGATGTCAGCAGGCTTCAGAGTCGCCAGCGTAAACCTGCGGCCTCAGCACATTCTAGCGGAGCAGAACGCTCATGTGGCACTGTGGGTTATTGTCTGGTGAATTGGGAAACACTACGCAAAATGCAGCAGTTTTACGTGCGGGGAAATGAATGAACAGCACCTGAACAGCAATTCAAGGCCATCTACTTTCATTGTCCGTCTCACTAGTAACATCCTTTTTAATATCGATAATGTTTTTCTTCTGTTAAATAATTATGAACTATTTGTTTTTCTCAGAGACGTATTATGGCATGAGCAAAGTGGGCATTTGTCCAGGGCCCCCACCTTCCAAGTGCCCCCCTTGGGAAAGTGAAGGTTCTCTCTAGCTCTCTTCTGGGTATTTTTGTATCTTAATCTTTGTGGTATAATTTAATATTTGTAGGCAACGTAGAGCTTGAATTAACAAAAAAAGTGTTATAAAATCAAAGTTGTTTCAAACAGGAGTCCCAAAATATTTCTTGCTCAGGGCACCCAAAAACCTTAAGATAACACTGTAAGTAAGAGTGAGTCAATATTCGTATATTATTTACCACACACCAATACACATTCATTCACGAATTTTTGGAAGTGCCAGAAAAATGTAATTACAAGAGAACATAATCCAATTTAGTGTTGTTAATTGATTGCAAAATATGTACACGGTTAAGATGGTTGTATATCATCTTGCCATATTTAAGTTAAATTGAATCCTCAAAACAGTCAAGGATTGTGATGCCATCAAATAGTGCGGTCGTATTTGTGAAGCTGGGTAGCGCAAGGTGAATATTTGAATGCTTCCAAGCACACTTTGCAAACATATTTCCATGCCTCCTCATTGTAGCGTCCTCCCCAGCCCGGGTACTTGCCAATGACTATGCCACGTACGGAGGTTAGTATAACACGTCTTTATACTTCTGCGTGTCACAGTGAATTCAACATTCTAAACTTGCATTCAATTCACTATGCTCTAATGCTAATGTCACAGTTCTACGGAGTCCATCAGGAGCCACAAAGGTTCCGTCATTACAAACTCACAAGACTCTACACTCAGAACTCAGTAGGTTAGTGCATTTTTAGAACAGGATTGACTTTTGCTGCAGTTGTCATTACAGTACCATCTATGCACAGTCTGCAGAGGTTCTACGGCATCAGCAGTGAAGACAGTAACCATGTCTTGCGCAAGCTTCTGCTTCCCTGTGCGTCTCACGCATGCAAGAAAAAAGTTCTGGCCAGTTATAATTGATTGACACTGCTCTGTAAAATGAAAAAAATTACACTTTAAAGAATAAGCATTTAAAGTAAGCTAAATAAAGGTTATGTTAAACATAAAATGCTCCGGTGCCCTCATTAGGAAGTGGCTCTTTCGGTCTGCTGATCCTCAGCCTTTATGTTCGGCAGGGCCATTTGCATCCCAAAGCCAGCCTGGCAAAGATGTTCACCAGCCCTGCTCCCTTTCTGGCCTCGTTTTCTTTCTCTTTCCATCCCTCCATTTTCTCTCCTTCACTCTCTCTGATCGTTCACTCACTTGCCATTCCGCTCTCCACATCCCTCACTTTTCTGCTCTCTCTGGAACCTTCCTTTGCCTGCTGAAATTACTCTTTGGGAACCATGAAAGTGGCAGAGGCACCTGAAGTGGCCCTGGCCTTGTAAAACCAGACTCCAAAAGCTCCACCCTACCTGGGAAATGTTTGATGGAATAGAAGACTAGTCCAGTCCTTATGTTTGATAAACTTAGTTTTACTGCATTACCTTGATGACATGTTTACATGTCTTTTGTGCGTCACTACAATCAGACATTGTCAAGGCTTCCACCAGGCAAGGGTGAAAGAAGGAACTCCTCAGGATCCGAACGATGCACAAATGGGTCCACCTCTCGATACCCCCAATTCTAATGTATGAAAAATAATTTTAGGGTGATCAAGCGAGGGAAGGGATAGGAAGGGAACAGCGGGGAAGAAGGAGGCACCTGAAAGAAGAGAGAGACGAGATTAATCACATGGAAGAAACTACTCTCATATATTCTCACTAAATACGAAAACATCACATACCTCAATCGTAAGTACGTGGTTCTCTCACTTCTCTCATGCCGCAAGGCCACTGCCCAATTGTTTATACACTATCCTTAAAGCCAGAAAACAAAAACAAAGACATTAGTCTTCACACATGTATCACCAAACGTTTATGTAAGGGTTTGCATTGTATTCAGTTTCATACATACCCCTCAATCAGATCATAAAATAAAAGATATGTAGAAGTCCTTTCTAAAGCAGGGAAATAAATAGTTCCGGCAAATAGTGCATGAAATAGCAAAGGGATACTGTGGTAGAAAGTTCCAAGACTTAAGAGAAATCCAATGATCCAAATGCCTTTTTATCTCCAAGACTTATCGCAAGAGAATTCAGAGTTCAGAGAAATAATGCCTTTCCACAGACGTCAGTAATAGAAATGTCTCTAGTTCCAAGCTATTACTTCATAACTTTATATGGTATTCCAATAGGTTATTCCTGAGCGCAGGACAACAATCACGGCACCCACTCTGCAGTTAACAACACTGCAACGAATGCCCCATAAGCCGCTCAGCTTAATTCAAGAAAGCGGTTGCTTCTCTTGTCACCACCGTAACATTGAGCTCACCGCTGTGCCACAGAGACACCGTCGCTCTCCTCTCCTCTGACACCAGGCCCGGACATGAAAGGAACGAAAACAGCTTCCTCAGCCCTCCGCAGCCTGACCTCAAACGGGACTCAGCCACACGATAAATCACAACTCCCAAGCTTCACGAGAAACAAGGTAGCACTAAGAATTACGCACGCCGTCCGACGTGCATTGTCCATTTTTAAGGCCCTGGATTGGCCCGACCTAAACTACACAACGCCCATTACCTCATGGGAGATGTAGTTTTTTCCATGTCGACCGAGGGAGGAATCCTGATGCGTTTCCCTTGTATGAGTCTGCATTCACTTTCGGCAGACGCCATATGTCCGATTCCTGACAGACATGGCATTTTACCCCAAATACATTGCATTCTGGGACCTGTGTGTTTGATTCACAGATGCATGACCATGACGTTATGGATAAGTGTTGAGATAAGATAGAAACTAATATGTAAAAAACAAATAAACACTAAAATTCAAAAGTTATAGTTTACTGAGCTAACAATACCTTGTGCCTTGGTACTACACTGCTAATGTCCTCATATATTACATCACGCATGATATGTTAATTGGCATCATTGATAACAACACTCATGCCCTGGGCCAGGCCCTGTGCCCAGGCTCCTGGAGGCACCCAACCCCATGTGGGCCCAAACCCCCAAAGACACCCATCCCCTGCAAGCACCCAGCGAATGTTTGTTTTTGAAATTGTATTTGTTAAATATTTTATGATACATATGTACTCCCTCGGTACCAGAGCTCAAGTTTCACCCCATGATATTGTGCTACCATTCAAGCTTCCCCAAGGAAGCTTGCAAGGTACTGCAGTAGGATGGTGTCGAAGATTGAGAGGGAGTTCTGTGGTACCTCACAAGAGGGGCGCCATGTTAGGTCCTGACCCCTGGGGAAGGAAGGGTCCCCCATGAGTGCCAGAGCTGAAGGTGGCCATTAACCTACCTCCTTAAATATTATTTTTAAAGAATTTACAGGACACAGGGTTCAAGTCCACGAGTCCCGTACTGGCAGCTGCAACATTTGTATCTGAATTGCTGCCAATCAGATTGCGCAGTACAGAAACGGCTGATGGGAGAAAAAGCTGCCTCAGCTAATCAGAGGGCTCTATATATTGCTATTTCTCAGTTCTCTGGAACTCTGTCCAGATATACTTAACCTTTTGGCTCCTTCAAGCTCAATCTGAGTACCTCTTTAAATGTGAATTTCTTGAAAATTGATGAACTGAATTACAGCAAATCACAAAAATTACAGTTTCTGAGGAAAGTTCCAACTTTTTTGCAGATTTAAAGTAATTCCATTCAGCAGTTTTTTCTTTCTGTATTGGAGAGCAGAGTTTCTTATGGGAGTTAACATGGGAAATCAACATTTTGGGACCACCCCACCTTTTTTTCTTGGCCCCTGCTTGATGGATCAGTGCAAAATTTACCAGGAAGTAGCCTTGGTGGATGAACTCTTTTTTTGGAAAGTTTTAGGTAGATTTATTAAGCGGCACCAAAATTATTAGCAAAACAAAAATGCTCTTCCTTTGAAAATGCTGACATAACTATAACCACACTGTGGCAAGGTCACTGTGTAATATCTATATGTATTCCCATCTCTATGTGTCTTTATATCTATATATCTATATCTATAGGTAGTTATCATCAGGACCATGTTTCCATTGGAAACATTTTTTTTGACTTGCCTATAACTTTGGCGTTGTTTGACCAATCTTCATGAAATTTCTCCAAAAAGTGTCAAGGTGGTTAGTGCGTCATCGGAAGTTTGGGGGTGATACGTGCAATGGGGACCGAGAAATAGGGGCATAAAATATGTGTTCATTTGTAATGTTAATTCCCATAGGAACCTTTAGCCACACCTACAGCCCAAAACGCTGAATGAACTTACACCAAATTTGGCAGGGAGGTAGTTGTTGGTTCAAGGAAGTGCCTTTTTTCTTATTTGGTGTAAATCCATTCAGTAGTTATTGAGAAATTTAAGAGGAAAATCCCTATATATATCTCTGGTTGTGGTTATTTTGCGGTGACTCCGCAAATATTCTCGAAGGTGCACGCCAAGCAAAATGGTGTGATTGACTGCCCGCAACCTCTCCATAAAGTTGCGACTGCCATTGCCTTGAACAGTACACAGTCGTGGGGCACAGTAAAAAAAAACTGAAATAGCTGTAAGGGTTGAGGATAGAGGTACCCTGACTCAATAATGAACAGTGAAGGGTGATAAACATAGTAAGTATGGGACTAAAATACTCTTTATAAACACACTCAAGATATTTGCGGCGACCTCGCGAGAACCTTTGAAATGTCGTCACGTATATCAGTGACACATCCAGTCACACATGTACTCTGACACTGACGCTCCCAGTGACAGACCCACTCAGACGCTAACATACACACTCACATATTGACTCAAACACTGCCACACTCACTTGCATTCCCAATAAGACACTGACACACCCACTCACAGACCCATTCAGTCACTGACGCACCAACTCACAGACCCACTGAGACACTGATGCACCCACTCACAGACCCAGTAAGACACTCACACTCCCACTCACAGACCCTCACAGACACTGACCTGCCCAGTCACAAACCCACTGAGACACTGACACACCCACCCACAGATCTACTCAAACACAGAGATACCCAGTCAGAGACCCACTCACATACTGACACACTCAGTGACAGACCAAGTTACACACCGACTCATCCATTCACAGACCCAGTCAGACAGTGATGCACCCAGTCATAGATCAATTTAGTCACTGATGCAACCAATCAGATACCCATTCTGACACTGATGCACCCATTCACAGACGTAGTCAAACACTGACGTACTCATTCACTGACCCACTCAGACAGTCATGCATCCCTTCACTCACTCAGTCACTCAAACAGGGACACACCAACTCACAGTCCCACTTAGACACTGACACACCCAGTCACAGACCCACTCAGACAGTGACACAGCCAGCCACAGACCCACTGAGACATTGACACACCCACTCTCAGATCTACTCAACCACTGATGCTTCCAGTGACAGACCCACCCAGATATTGACATACCAACTCACATAAAGGCTCAAACACTGACACACCCATTCACAGTCCCAATTAGACACTGACACACCCACTCACAGACCCAGTCAGTCACTGATGGATACACTTACAGACTCACTGAGACACTAATGCACCCACTCACAGACCCACTCAGAGACTGACATACCCAGTCACAGACCCACTGAGACACTGACACACCCACTCACAGATCTACTCAAACACTGAGACACCCACTCAGAGATGCACTCAGATACTAACACACTCAGTGACAGACATAGTCAGACACCGATGCATCCATTCACAGACCCAGTCAGACAGGGAAGCACCCTGTCACAGACCCATTCAGACATTGATGCAACCAATCACAGACCTATTCAGACACTGATGCACCCCTTCACAGACCTACTTGGATACTGACATACTCATTCACAGACCTACTCAGACAGTCATGCATCCCCTCAAATTCATATTGAAACACTGACACACCCACTCACAGACCTACTCAGACACTGATGCACTCACTCACAGAACCACTCAGACCCTGATGGACCGTCTCCTAGACTCACTCGGAGACTGGTGCAGCCAGTCACAGACCCACTCTGACACTGATGCATCCACTCACAAACCTAACCAGACACTGACGCATCCCTTCAGAGAGCTTCTGAGACACTGATGCACTCATTCTCAAACCCAGTCAGAGACAGACGCATTTGCAAGTATCAGTGACAACAAAATTGTTTCACTGACTTCTTTAGATATGAATGCATTCAAAAGCGGACCCAGTCAGACACTAAAGCACTCCTTCACAGACTCACTCAGACACTGATGCACCCACTCAAGGACCCATTCAGACACTCAGACTCCCAGTGACAAACCCACTCAGATACTGACACAGTGACTCACAGATAAACTAAAAGACTGACACACCCACTGAGAGTCCCAGTTAGACACTAACACACCCACTCAGAGACCAAGTCACTCACTGATGCATCTAGTGACAGTCGCACTGAGACACTGATGCACCCAGTGAGAAACCGACTAAGAGACTGACTTATGCACTCATCCACACATTTACTCAGAAAAATATGCAATGATGCACTTAGTCAGTCACTCATATATGCACTGGTTCACCCATTTAGTTACACAAACAGAAACCAATGCACCAACTAACTTCCTCATAGACTAATTTATACATCCATTCATTGATTCATACAGACACTGATATTGTCATTCAGTTGCTTATACTTGCACTTATGCACCCAATCAGTAATTATTGTACACTCTTATCCACCCATTCAGTCATACATACAAATTAAAAATGCATTTTAGAGATAACATTTTAAAAGTGTTGTTGGCTATTGAATGTATGCTTTTATTTTGCATAAAAAAGTGAGATTTGTGTAAGGAAAAAATGTAATATATTTGGGTCAGTAGGGTGGCTCTGATAAGAGCCTTTGGGGTTAATTTTGTGTATGTTCCAGCTATAGTTAAAACTTGATGCAGAGCTTCAGGCTGCACAGAAATGCCCTATTGTCTTCATCCGTAAAGTGCACTCCATCAGTTCTGAAGATTTCATTCATGTCAAAATGCAGATTGTTTTTATAGATACAGCCCATGCTATGGTCTCTGAGGAATGCAGAAACAGTTTTATCAACATGTTTCTTGGCTTTGTCAATCTGTGGTCAGAATTGATTTGACCACTTCCATTTCTGTCTTTGGCATATATTAGAGTACACCAAGACAGTGTGAGGGAAAGTGACATCAGGTCTGCAAATGTATCCTTCATTAGGATTTCCAGACCTACCCGAGTCAGTGTGTGTTAGACCTGGCATCATTGGTGTGGGTTTCTCCTGTATTTTTGCCTTTGCCTCCTGTGTTTCTGCTGTGCGCTGGACTTCGTTTTGCTGGTCTAGATGCTTTGGGCACTTTGCCAGTGTTCAGTGCCAAAGTGCAAGTGCTCCCTTTGTAAATTGTTGTTAAGGATTGGTGTTTCCATAATTGGCTTATTTGATTTACTAGTCAGTTCCTAGTACTGTGCACTGTGTGTGCCCAGGGCCTGTAAATCAAATGCTGCTAGTGGGCCTGCAGCTCTGATTGTGCCACCCACATAAGCAGCCTGCAAATATAACTCAGGCCTGCCATTGCAGTGCCTGTGTGCAGTCTAGAACTGCCATGTCCTAACCTTCCCTTCTCTTACATGTTAATCACCCCTAAGGTACCCCTGTGGGCAGGGTGCAGTGTATGTGAACGGTAGGCCATGCCCTGATGTGTGTGGCATGTCCTAATAGTGAAATACTACCCATTTCGTTTTTCACTATTGTAAGGCTATCTGTCCGCATAGGATAGAATGGGGAGTTTGCTTATAACATCTTATAAGCATAACTGCCCAGGGGAACAACATATGAAAATAAAGTTTGATATGCCTGAACTCAGAATGTTAAGATGGATCATCATCATCATCATCATGTAACTTTATTCGGTCATTGTACAAAAAGCCATCAAAGTATGCAGAGATAAAACATAAATGTATTTACAATTAAAAAAGTATTAAACCATTACTATCTCAAGTACAAATGACAATCCCAGGTCATAGTTTAAAAATAACATAAATGCATAGATATGAATGACCTAATCATACATAAAAAATGCAAAAGCAAGAGCTAGTGCTAGTGCGTTAAAAAATACAAAACCATGATTATAAGACTTAATATTTAAAATACATATACAACATAAAAAAGTTAAATGTGACAACACGGCAATAAAATATTTTGGCGAATTATCCAGAAGGAGAATAAAAAACGACTAAGAGCACAGACTATTGGCCCAGAAGTGTCTGTTTTGAAAATTCTAAGCGCAATCTGGTACTGCCTTGCACCCATGTTGAGACATATTGGTCTAATCCATCTCCTGCGTATCTGCTGATACTTGGGGCAGAAAAACAGAATATGTTCTTCAGTTTCATTAACTTCAATGCAGGCAGGACAAATATCTAAGACTAGGCCAACCGCCTCTTTCCCAGGAAATTTCAGGAGCAAATTGCCATATCTAAACCTAGTATACAAACTTTTTGCGAGGGGGGGCGAAATTAGATCAAAGAAGGGTTCAAATAATGAGCATGATTTTATATTTAGGAAGTTAGAAGTTAACTGGCCACATGATTGATTATTAGTGTAATGATCCCCCACTACCTTCCAGTACATAGTTTTAAGGGTCAGAGTATCACGTCTAGTGGCCCTATCTGGATGCTCCCACAGACCTGTCAGATTCAGTAGTTTACACCAATTAGCAATGTGTTTAAACCAGGGTAGATGTTTTGCGCCGTTAATTGCCAGGACCTCCCGTAGAGAATTGCGATAATCAGTTAATTGAGGAGTGGTCCATAGGCGCAACCAATAAATTAGGGGTCTCAAAGCAGCCAGGTCGCCAATTCTCTTTAACCCAAGGTCACAAAAAAGTGCGGTGAGTGGTGTTGTAATTGGTAGCGAAATGAGAGCCCTAGCAAAAGTATTTTCACAGATCGTTAATTTACTAACAGAGGTGTACCCCCAAATCTCTGCTCCATACAGGGCTCCACTTTGGGCTTTTGCACGATAAATTTCTAGAGCCGGAGAAAGGGGTTGGGTATAAGATTGTTTAAAAAATCTTAATATAGATTTAGATCTTTGGCATAGGATTAGGAAACTCTTCCTCAATTGGTAATCCCAACTAAGTGTATCATTCAAGCCTATGCCTAGATAATCAAAATTATTTACCCATTCCATGGGTTCTTGTAAGATCTTAATCTCCCGTAGGCCACCCCGTACTTTACCGAACACCATATATTTCGTCTTTGAGGAGTTCAGTTCCAATCTCCTCTCCTTGCAAAAACCCAGGAATTTATCCAATAAGACCTGCAAGCCCATAGGTGTTGTAGATATTAATAAAGAGTCATCTGCGAAAAGCAGGATGGGGACTTTTGCATTATTCAATGTGGGGGCATCATTCTTACAACCCGTTAGACAGCTCACCACATCATTAATAAACAGGGAAAACAGCGTGGGGGCAAGAACACACCCTTGGCGCACTCCACGTTGTACCGGTATCTTCTCTGTTAATTCCCCGTTTTTCCCCCACCTGACCTGAGCATAATTATCCTTATGCAGTCTAGCAATCACGGACACAAGATCCTCTGGGGCGCCCCCGGCAAGCATGGTCTTCCACAGCAAATCACGCGGTACCAGGTCAAATGCAGCCCGCAGATCCACAAAGGCTACATAGAGCCGTTGTTTCCTGAGTAGCACATACTTCCATGTTAGCAGGGAAAATCTAAAAACTTGATCGCACGTACTAATTTTTGCGCGGAATCCCGCCTGGACTGAGGACAAAATCATATTATCGTCCATCCATCCTTGGAGTTTATCTAAAACTTGCCTGGCAAAAACCTTTTGTAAGTTGTCTATCAGGCTGATAGGTCTATAATTGGAGGATAGCAGCATCACCCTTTTTGTAGATAGTTATTATCTCTGCGCCCCTCCAGGTTTCCGGGATGTCCCCACCAGCCGCTATGCAATTAAACAGAAGGTTTAAGTACGGAGCCCATATCATAGGTTCTGATTTGTACAGGTCTCCCGGTATCAAATCAGGGCCAGGGGCTTTACCTGCTTTCAATTTACTAATTGCTGACACAGTATCCTCTATGCTAAAAACTAGTGGTAAGTTGTTTATAGTCACCTCAGAGATAGTAGTTTCTACGTTAGGGGCAACCTGGTCAAATTGTGGACTGACAAGGACCTCCTCTTCTGAGTATAGTCGCGAAAAATGATCCACCCAAGCCTCTGGCTGAATATGGTAATTATTGGAGGTGTCTTTCTCCACACTGCCCCTAGATACAATGTGCCAGAACATACGGCTGTCTCTAACTTGGGCTGCTGAGGCCAGGTCGTTCCAATTTGTATCGGCATAATCGCGCTTAGCTTTATTAAGCGCAACTCTGTAACTATTACGAGCAGAAATTATGTCAGATCTAGAACGCTCTCTAACCGCTATTTGTAGTGACTTCTTAGCCCTCTTGCAGTCATCATTAAACCACTTGCGATCCCTTGCACTAACAGGCTTTCCACCAAGACTATGTTTGGAAAAGACTGATTTTAAAGCTTTAAAGAGCTCATTATGTCCTACAATAACATGCGAATGTTTGGGCGAATCAGTACTATCCTTGTGGCTGCACAGATTATTTAAGGAGGCCACAAAGAGCTTATATATTCTGATGTAGAGGTCTTGGTCAGCTAGGACTTTAGGCCATGTAACTCTTCTCCGGTTGTTAGTTGTACACGGCTCTACTATTTTAGATGTTTGACAGTGAACATCCCTCTCAAGGTCCCTACTCTTCAGTTTTAATACCAGAGAATTATGGGTACTGTCTGTCCTTGGTTCAATGGTCATGTCTTCCACTAGTGACCATATCCTAACATCAACAAGGATATAGTCTATAATACTTGTATAAACACCCCTCTTAAAGGTGGCCTGTCTTCCTAGGTCTGATGGAGTTCTCCCATTGCAGGCCCTCAAACTCCTACCTGCGGTTAGGGAGGCAATCTGTAAAGAGACATTCGAAAAACGTTGGCCATGTTTGCCAACAACCAGATTGGGGATACCCCAAATCTCGTCCTCCTCCTCTAGTGAAACACTTAGGGGTCGATTCCGATTCGGGCCGGAAAAAGCACCGACCGACTCGGATCCGGAAAAAATACCGACCGACACGTACCCGTGGCGCCCGACACGCCAAGTACGATGCAAGGCGCGAAAAATCCGACCGACACGTAACGAAACCAAGTCGACCGACCGAGCCGCACGGAAAATAGCAATCCGGCCGGAAAAACACGCGAATCCAACCGACCGACACGCACCCGGAACAAATCCGACCGAAACGTACACGCCAACTCCAAACCGCAAAGTACGATGCAAGGCGCGAAAACCACGAGCGAGTCGGACGGAGGACAGGCCGTACGACCGACACGCATACAAAACCGAGCCGAAGCAACACAAAACACCGCGACCGACGCGTACGCAGCATAGAAAACTGCACAAACACAGCGTGAACGAAACGGAAAACACCGTACGAGACCAATGCAGGGTCCGACTCGGTCACAAGAACGTTTCCAACATACACAAACAACACAAAGGAAAAATCACCCAAAAAAAGGCCAAACAAGCAATTACCAAGCCAATAAATACTGGGGGGGTGGGGACAGAGAACAAAGACACACCCACAACTCCACCTATATAAAGGACACAAATCACTACCATGAGCCTTTGCAAATGCCATTCCACTGCCAGCACCCAAGAGAAAGCAACCACACACCCACAGCTCATCCCTCACACAAGCCACACACCAGCAGCACACCAACAAATACCTACCTCACATACACCCAGCAAAACACACACTCACACACCCTCACCTGCACACCAACACACACATCACTCACCATCACCACCCATCACCATGCCCCCCAAGAAGAATCACAAGTTCCTAGATTGTGAATTGGAAGTCCTGGTAGACGAGATCCTCAGGGTAGAGCCACAGCTGTTTGGCACATTGGTCCAACAGACCCCCATGTCGCAGAAAACCAAGATGTGGGAGAGGATCATCAACAGGGTGAACGCCCAATCACCATGTCGGCGCACAAAGACCGACATCCAGAACAGGTGGTATGACGTGCGCAGGAGGGTACGGAAACTGCTGAAGCAAGACTACATCAACAGCCAACACACCGGCAGTGGCCCTCCTGCCAAGCCAATATACCTCAGGCCCTGGGAGGAGAAGGTGCGGGCCATCCTACCGCCAGTGAGCATATATGGACTAGAGGACATCCCAGAGCCTGGTGAGTACACAACAAATGTACACAATATACTGCCACAAAACACACACACATCACTGTCAAGGGGAGAGTCAAACCATGCACTCATAGCAATCACACAGCA